>QBDW01001282.1:0-11808 GCA_003261595.1 Maconellicoccus hirsutus
ATTTTTGCAACCGGTTCGATATTTCACTGCTGGCAGCCGATATTCTTGTCAAAATCGTGATGAAAAAGTAGTCATGGAAAAGCGATGACCCCAACAAATGAAAAATGTTTCAAACAAAAGTTGTAGAGCATCAAAAAATATTAATTTTTTGTCCTATTCATTTTTGCAACCGGTTTGATATTTCACAGGTAATGCTCGAAAGCGAAGTTGCAATAACATTTCTGATAAAAATCTCTTCTAGTCATGAAATATCAAACCAGCTGAGAAAATGAATAGGACAAAAAATTAATATTTTTTGATGCTCTACAACTTTTGTTTGAAACATTTTTCTCTAGCTATTTTTTTCTGGGGTCATCGGTTTTCCATGACTACTTTTTTGTCACGATTTTGACAAGAATATCGGTTGCCAGCAGTGAAATATTGAACCAGTTGCAAAAATGATTCTATAAAATTGAACCATTTTTGACGCTTTATAACTTTTGTTTGAAACATTTTTTCATTTTGAGAACCACTGAACCGGTTTCAAAATTTCTTTTTCATCATCACCACACTGGCGTGTAGTGTTCGATTCCAACATAATAACATACCCTTTCCATTTAAATTTCTTGAGAAAAAACACGTTTTGTGGTCTGTGGGACACCCTGCAGTGGCGTAAATACGGAGGGGGGACAAACCCCGCCACCCAGAGACCCTTTGGAAAATTCATTTTTTATTTGGAAAATAAGCGATCCCAAATCGAGTTTATTGACTCCAAAAAAATCGCAAAATAATCTTGAAATTATTTCAAACAATAAATGTTATACGACCTAACATTCAAAAATTAGTACATTTTGAGAAAAAAATTATTTGAATGACGAGTTTTAGCGCGCGCACGTAATCGGTACTTTCCACTATGCTGTAGCGTCTCGTTTACAGTTACGCGCGTTGCTGCGTTAGGCATGTCACTACAAGCCTAACGCGGAGCCGCGCGCCTCGGTGAACAAAGCGCTATCGCGTAGTGGGAAGTTTCACCCAACGCGCGCGCGCGGTTTTTGCGATTTTTGACCATGGCCCCGGGGAGGCAAAATTTTGAAAAAAATATATGACATTTAAGGGTCAAAAATACATCGAAAAAATGAGGTTTGAAAATTTTGCCGAGTGATATAGACACTTAAAAAAAGTAAATGAAGTCGAAAACGCCCGTTTAGAGGGGAAAAAATTGAAGTGAGGGTTATTGATTTTTTCATGGAGGGCTCTTATGAGGGTCTACCATGTACTAAAATTTCAATTAATTCCATGAACTGTAGTTTGAGAAAAAAATTCCTATCTGATTTTCGAAAAGAAATTAATTTCTCGAAAACGGGGAGAGAGGGGAGCTGAAATTTCGGTCATGAACGTTTCTCGATGGTACCCACATCTAATACTCAAATATCATAAAAATCTAGATCCTGAGGCAGATCGCCGATGCTTATCTGCCTGTGGCCTTTGTAAAAATATACATCTAACTTCTTTGTTTTATGATTTCTATCCCCCTCCCCACCAAAAAAGGAATGTGTAGTTACGCTACTGACACCCTGTATGTAGTCCAAAAATTTTTGACCCCCTCATAAAATGCGCCTCACAGGAGAAGTACAAAACCGGTGGATTTTTTTCGATATCACCCCCAATCAAAAATAAAAGGTACCTTGCGGGACTTCTGCGACACACTAATTGCGGTGAGAGGTAAAATGGTATAAATGATTGCAACGAGAGTGAACGATTGAATCAAATCCGATAATACGAGTATTGTGCTACCTCATCATGTACTTTCATAAAAAATGGAATCCATTTTCCAATCCATTATGAATTCCATTTGCGGAGTGTTTTCGCCTTCGGATGATTATAAATCTCGACGCATTGATGTTTTTGAAATGAAATTTAAATCGTTGCGTATTGTTTTGCGATAAAAAAAGTTAAATTTTGTTACAGCTTGGCATATAATATCGTACGTGATGCTGTTCATGTCGGCTTGCATAAATCCGGTAATATACGTGATTATGAATAAACAATACCGTAAAGCGTATGGAAACGTGCTTACATGTAGAGCCGCTCAGTTTTTCACTCCGAGCTCAGGTAATTCACCTCAACTGTAAAAAAAAAACAAGACGTCATGTGTTAAAAAAGAGGTGCTATAAAAATTCTCGTAGCTCTGAAATTCGAAAAAGGTACGTTAAATGAATGTATTTCCATGGTCGCACCGTACTTCACGTACACTAACCAGCTACATGATTTGGGATCACAACGAATACGTTATCACCCGATATGACTAACACGGTCGCTTCCGATTAACTGGCGCTTAAGCTAAAGACACGATGCTGATTGCGACTCTGAGCTATTTTATTAGTCGAAAAAAAGTCTGATCGTAATATAAATTGTATATATGTAAAAATTTTCGACATTTTTATAAATTAGGGGAAAAAACGATTTCGGTGATTTGGTGGAAAATTTATAGATATCTAAGTACTACCTTCGTCCGAAGCTTCGGAATCATTCGTACTTGGAAGATACGAACCAGGATGTATTTTTTTGATTCTGGTCAGTCGATTCGATTCTTTGGCTCGTTTACGTGGTTTTCGTTGAATAGGAGGAGATTCGGGTACTCGAGCCACTGTTATATCTCCGTCGTAATCGTACACAATAGGAGGCGGTATATCTCCGGGCTGTCTGCAAGATCTACAGGCTTCGCATTTCTGCGACGGTGTCGGAGACGGCGGGCACATACATGTACCTCCTTGGCCGCCTTGTTTCATAGGCGAAGTCTCGTGATCGAGTATTTCAGGTGCCAAGGCCGGAGCTCTACTACGCATCGGTGAGATACGCTGGTTCATCGGCGCATTCGGAGGATAACAAACCGATCTACATGTTGGCGGACAAGTCGGCGGACACGTTGGAGGACAGGTCGGCGGGCAAGTTGGAATACAAGATGTCGGACAAGTTGGAGGACACGTCGGAGGACACGTAGGCGGACAGGTTGGAGGACAAGGTGCGTATCCTGCCTGTGGACCAGGATGCATCATCGGATGAACTGGTTGACCTGGACTCGGATGAGTGGCGTGACTTGGATGACTGCCCATTGGACGATAACCGCTTGGGCCACCGGGACTTGTGTGACCTTGCGGGCTAGGATGACCGTACATGCCGGGTTGCGTTCTGCTAGGGCCGCCATGTGGACTCGTGCCCGGTGGATGTTTCACGCCGCCTTTGGTGCCGTGAGAGTCGCCGGGAGGTTTCGCCGTCAAGCTTTTCTTTTTAGTTCCTCCTTTAGGCGTTGTGCCTTTTTTCGTCGTGCTCGGATTTTTGGCGTCCTTTGGCGATTTATTCTTGGCGCTTTTTGTTCCGGCTTTTTTGCCCGGACTGTGTTTCGAACCTCTCGGAGGTACGCGGGCCTTTCGAGCGGCGTGTTGTTTCAGCGTCTCGTGTGTCGAGTCGCGTCGCGTATACGTCGATCTAGCTGTTGTGGCATTTCGCGATTTCGATCTCCCGGTACGCGTCGTCGAGCGTGTAGCGCGGGTTCGACCGGTTGCGGCGCGTGGTCGCGAGGCTGTGCGGTTCGGTCGCGACTCACGTAACGGGAATGACATTTTCGCTAATGGTTCTTTTTGGCGTTTATTCATACCACTCGTAATTCAATGTTTTGGGTGATTTTGCGAAACTACGCTAAAATCAAAAAGCACTCGGACTGGCGTCGCAAATCGGCTATAAAAATTCCATAGAAATCTCAACCCCCCAGCGTAATCGACTACCGAGCGAGAAATTACTAAACGAATGAAACTTGGAGCATGAACAATGTACAAATTCGAAGGCGCACCTGTCGATTGAAGCTTTGAGCTTTCGTCCTGAGGCGTTTTGAGAATTCAAAATTGCGTTTTTCGTCGTTTTACTATTCGTCCATTGTTTATGCTCTAAGTTTCGTTCGTTTAGTAATTTATCGCTCGGTAATCGACTACGTGCTCGAGTTGAGATTTCTATGGAATTTTTAGATTCGCCGATGTCGTTGTAAATGTTTGCGGATTTTAGCGTTACGTCGTAAAATCATCCGAAACATTGGATTATGAGTAGAATTGCTTCGGGGACCCTATTATTTAAATTGCCGTTTGCCTTTTTTTAAGGGGTAATTTTATATTTTGTACAATTTTACCATGTCAAGTATGTGGTAAATTTTTGAATAATTTTGATTTGATTTCGAAGCTATCCAATTAAGAAAGCACTAATAATTATTTTAAATAGTTTTATTTGCAACGTCTGTAAATTCGTCAATTAACGAGTAATTGACTTTTACAGCCCGAAAACCTCAGGAGGAACAACCGAGTAAAACAATGATGTCGCAAGTATCAGTCAGTATGATCCCGATGAATGCGATCGATGCCGAAAAATATGGAGTCATTAAGAATTAAGAATTTTATTTATTATTCAAATTGTAAAAAAATGTAAATATTTCGCAAAACCGCATTTATTTGTACCTGATACGTTGATAAGTTCTTATGACATATTTTATAATTTGATTATTTTTGTTTTTCTAATCTAATGTGAAAATTCCAGTAGTTTCTTAAAACAATAAAATATCTCTTGGAATTTAAAACTAGATACGAGTGCAATATTTTAGAAAAAAAATGAATTACATTACTGAAAATAGCGTTTTTTTCAGAAACGAAATAAATAATGTTATTTATATAGGGTCAAAAAAAAAAAAAAGAAGTCGAGAAAAATGAAAAAATGAGTGAAAAAGAAGAAAAAATGTGAAAAAGTGGTGAAATAATGACGAAAAATGACCAAAAAAGGGGAAAAAACTGTAAACAAATTGGCGTAAAAGGTGGAAAAATGACCAAAAAAAAGACAAAAATGGGGAAAAACCGGTGAAAATGACAGAAAAAAGTGAAAAAACGGACGGAAGGGAGGAAAAATTGCCAAAAATGTTGAAGAAAGGAACAAAAATGGATAGGAACAGTAACAAAATGAGCAGAAATGATGAAAAAAATGTACAAAAAGGTGAAAAAATGAGCAAAAAACGTGACACACAAACGAAAATGAAGCAAAAATGAACAAAACAAAGCGAAATTGGACTGAAGCGGATCAAAAACGAGCAAAAATGGTAAAAAAATGCTGAAAAATGGACAAAAATAGTTGAAAATGGTAAAAAGTTACTAAAAATTTGCAAAAATGGGGAGGAAATGAGCAAAAATGGAGGGAAACAATGACAAAATGAACAGAAATAATTTTAAAAAATGTACAAAAAGGTGAAAAAACGAGCAAAAAAGATGACACATGAACAAAAATGAAGCAAAAATGAACACAACAAAGCAAAAATAGACTAAAACTGATCAAAAACTCACAAAAATGGTAAAAAAATGCTGAAAAATGGACAAAAATATTTGAAAACCGTAAAAAGTTACTAAAAATTTGCACAAATGGGGAGGAAATGAGCAAAAATGGAGGGAAACAGTGACAAAATGGACAAAAATGAAGCAAAAACGAGCAAAATTGTTGCAAAAATGGACAGAAGCGAATCAAAAATTCATAAAAATGATGAAAGAAGTACACAAAAATGCTGAAAAATTGACAAAAATAGGTGAAAATGGTAATAAAATTACTAAAATTTGACAAAAATGGTGCAAAAATAGGGAGAGGGGCGCAATAATGAACAGAAAGGGGCTAAATCAGGGAGATGCAATCGTTGCACGAAATTTTGTTTGAAAATTCTAATGAGAAATTTGTAATATTATCAGCATTAATTTCAAGTTCAACGATATTAAAAAATCTGCAACTTCGCAGGAAAGTAGTGATAAACCGAGGTATGAATATTTGATACGAAAAATTCTCCTTTGTAGACCTTTTGCGGATCAAAGTGATTAAAAAATGACGGATTAACGTTCACATTCATCTTCTTTACAATTTTTCCAAAATAAAAATTGACAAGTGTTGAGAATTTATTCACTCAAAAAACCCACGATGACACCTTGAAGAATAATCCATTTCGCCGAATTAATATATTTCTTGGTAAACGATACAAACTAAAAATTTACTCTAATTTAATAATTTTGACCATTATTAGGCATAATATTAGCGCAATCGCAATCAACGGGAATATCCGAACTATCAGTAGAGGGGGGTTGCTTACAATGCGGACACTTATCGCAAGGTCTCGTTATGGCATTGCTTCGCTGTTCATTAAACACCATGTGTCCCCGACTGCCACACACTTTACAAGGCGTGTCCAACTTATACAACGTCTCGTGCATCTTCTCCATAGCTTCATCGCATTCCTTCGTTAGCTTATTCCTTACTTCGCAACCTTTCCTCGGAGACGGTGTTTCGGGCGACGACAACGTATCCGAAGTCGGCGGCGACATGTGCAAGGGCATCACAGTGGATATACCTTGGCCGCTGCTCGGTTCCATGGCACTTTTCTGCGTCGTTGGGGCAGAAGGGTCAATCACTTCATTACACTGGGAACACGACATAGCCCTTTTTTTACCTCGACTGCGCGACTTCGTGGTACGTTTTTTCGACGTCGCCTTGCGAGTACGTCTTTTACTAGTCGCGCGACGTCGTTTGCTCGTTCTACGTCGGCTCGGCGCTCTACGTTTGCTTGCTGCTCTACGTCCTCTGCTGACCGTTCTTCGCCTACTGGTGGTTTTACGTTTCACGGTGCGCCTTCGGCTTCTGCTACGAGCGGTCGATCTCGTCGTTCTTCGCGATGCCGATCGTCTGGTGGACGTCGCTCGTTTGGTTGTCTCTTTTTTCGGCTTGAGAAACGGTAACGCCATCTTAACGAAGGGTTCGCGTTGCTCGTCGTTCATCTTATTCCATTCGCGAGCTCCATGTACGGCGTTTTCGACCGCTGATTTATGCTTCCTGTCCGGTCTCGATCGATAACATCGTAAAAAGTTAAAGAACGGGTTGTTGGTTTTTTTACCACAACTACCCGACGTTTTGGGTTTACTGTGATCCAAAGTGCTCTCCGTCATTTTCGTCTTGTCGTGATCGCATGTATGTATTTTTTGAAGCAGTTCATCTCCCGAACACCTTAGGTTGATTTAATTTCACAAATTACCATAGTAATTTTAACACCAATACACCTTCAAATGAATTAATTTTATTGATTGATAAAAAGACAAATAGTACATATTTTAAACTCTTAATCGCTATAATCAAGAATAATACTTGTAAATATAAAAAAAACAAATCGTTGCGAAGATAAACTTGATCAGAATGGCTACACCATTTTGTGATCCAATACCGCAACATCCTTTAACCTTATCCGATAGATAAAAAATAGTGAATTCCAATATAATTATACAGTCTGAAAAAATATTTAAAAATACGCTAATCAAATAAGCATAAAAAACTGACTAGTATTAAGTTAACTTCAAGGTAAGTACAATAATTAAAAAAAAAAATAGCGAAAACACGTTGAAAGTATTTACACATTTACACCAAATTATTCCAAAATTCGTACAAATACTAGAAAAAACTTACTCCAATTTCATCAGTTAACATTTCCTGTTCAAAAAATATTGGTAAATTAGGAAGAAACAATATAAATGCAAAATTAAAAATAAAACGCGTAAAAAAAAAGAAAAAACAGTCGTTAGTTTTAAAAAAAATTACAATAAATTAATTCTAATAATAGGTGAATTAGAAAACAAAAAAAAAAAATTGTTAAGCAATCTAAAAGCTTATATCAGTTTCGGTAGAAATGCAAAATTTTAAAATAATTGAGATTTTACATTCGACGAAATCATCCGAGTATAATAAAAATTACGAAAAAAACTCGAAGTTCGCCTGAGTCCACGTTGGAGCACGAAATTCACATTTAATCACATTCCGAAACGTTGATCAATCACAATTTAACAGTCTGCGACGTAGTCGTAGTGGGCCAAGCGATTTTCGCGTCCAGGCGTTTATAAGCGAAGATACAATGTTTATTGGCTCTGGCCAACTCGATTTTTATATCTTGAGGGCATTCCAAATCGTTTAATGGGGTTTCTGCCAATCGAAAGAAACATTAATAAAACAAATTCCAAAAAAAATAAAATAAAAAAATCCTCTTCGAATATTTTCAACAGAAGAAGCTCCCCGCTTCAATTTTTCTTACCTTCTCCGTCGACTAATTTAAACAAAGAGTAATCCTGAGGATTAGTGATTCTCAATTTGAGCGCGATAATTTTACAAATATCTCTAGTCGTCATGTTTGGCCGAACTGGTAGTGTTTTGGTTAAAAGAGATCCATTCATTTCATCCGGAACGACGACTTTGAACACAGAACGCAGCTCTGATAGTTGATCGTGGCACCACTACAAACGAAAAAATTAATATCGATACTTTCCAACGTGTTTACAATTCATTAAGCACTTACTGAAAGTCTCGAAACAGGATTATTTTCATTAACTGGTCTAAAATTTTTCAATACGTTCACAGCACTGGATAAAGTAGTAAGGTAATATCCGCCTTCACCGGAAAGTAACGAAGGGTGTAATAAACCCCACATATATTCGGCTTCGATTTCCGCTGCTACCATACCGGTTTTAACGATTACCCAGACGAATATAGGTAAAAAGTCATCAGCACCTAAGAATACGCCTTCGGGTCCGCTATTTGATACCTTAACCTGAACACAGCATCACATAAGTACCTACCAAAAATTTACATAATAATATAAACGCAAAAGAAAACTCACAGAATGGAAAATAATGGCAATAGCGCTTAATAAATATTCTAATTTTTCCAATGGCGAATCAGCATCTTGCATTTGTTTAAATAGATTATGTATTCTTTCGATATCGCTTTCAGATGGTAATACCAATCTTTCCTAAAAATATTAAAAATTATAATAAATACCATTTTTTAAAATAAGTTTTAAAATAAATAATGTCAAATTTTTGCATACTTTAATTCCTAGTTCATGCGATGGCTTCGTTCTAGCGTGAACGATATTTTCACCCAATAACTGAATTGCTCCGTTTGCAGTGTATTCTTGCACGAACAAACCGAGCAAGTGTTCTTTTAACGGAGATATCACTAATTTATGCATTACTCCTTCCAAGATGGCGTCCAAATTTAAAAATTCTGTTGACTTGAGCTACAAAAATGGTCAAGATTAAAGATAAAGTTACGTTTACGATCAAGTTTGAAAATTAGCTTCGAAACATCGTTAGTTTGGGTTTCATGTGGAATCCTCATGTTGGGGCGTCTTTGTGAGGCTTGGGACGACTTTGGAAAAAAAATACTTGAAATAAAAGTTATTGCAAATTGAACAAGGAACACTTTTTAAATGAAGTATTTTTTCGTAGATCTTCAAATTTCACCATATTTTTGCCCTTGGGGCGACTTTGCTAGAGTTGAAAAACAAAATAATTCAGTTTCGGTGTTTTTGTGAGATTTGGGGCGACTTTAGAACAAAAATTTAGAAATAAAAGTTGTTGCAAATTTAATAAAGAATATTTTTCGGTAAAATTATTTCTTTTATGTTTTCAAATTTTGCCACAATTTCATCATATCGCTGGTATCGCAAAAAAAACGCAGTTAAGGCATTTTGGGAAACAAATGCTTCGAATAAAAATTGTTAAAAATTTGAAAAGGAACATTTTTTGTATAAGCAATTTTTTGTTGGGACATTTTTGTAAGGCTTGGTGTGATTTGGAAAAAAAATGTTTAGAATAAAAAATGCTCAAAATTGGAAAAGAAACATTTTTTGCGTGTTTTCAAATTTCGTCATAATTTTATTATATTAATACGAAAACTATGAAATTCTTTTTAATAAGTTTTTTTTTTTTTTAAATTTTCGCCACATACAGCAACTGAGACTTGAGGCGATTTTTGGAAGTGTATTTATAGTGTTTGATGAAATTTTTTGGAACTACACATTAAAATAGGCTCTATTTTTTGATATCCCGAGTCGGGGCAAAGGGCACCTTTTCCCCCTCTCCCTCTCTCTCCAATGGCTCCGATTAATTTGATGACATTTTTTACGATTTTTTCAATGTATTTACCAAGAACGTGGCAAATAAATTGATAACATATTTTCGCCCATAAATACTTATTTTCATTTAAAAATTAAAATCAAAGTAAATTCTCTACTTTTGCTAATTTTTCCAAAACTATAAACCACAATTTTGATGATTTCTCGAAATTTCGCAATTTTTCACATTTGACGTTTCATTTATCATCCTCAAACAACTACGTCTCCGCTAATTTTCTCAACTTCTCTCATTTCTGCGATACAATTAACAACGATTACCAGATTAGCGCAGATGAAGAAACCCCACCTTAAACCCAGCTCATCAATCACAGCATCTTTCTCCAACCTACCTTACTCCTTTCGCGTTCCACTTCCTTCATGAATTCGCGTTCGCCATGCGTCACCAGGTAATTTTTCATACCGGACATGAACTGTCTCATGTTTCGCATCACGATCAATGGCTTCGTTTCTTTCGAGTCTTTCGTGCAGGAGATAAAATTATCGATGGTTCGAGCAAACACTGTATCTTTGTCGGCTGCCAATCTCAATGCGTAATTACGTACAGCGGCTCCGGGGGTTGTTGCGGTGACTCTAGTCTTGGCTAATGCTTTGAGTCGGGGTGGAGCTGAAACAGAATATGCAAATAAATACACTCGTACTTAGTTGAAATTTTCTGTAAAATAATTAAAAACGTAGTTCGTTAGCTGCGTAGGTGACGCGTAATTTCGAAAAATTCTATAAACCTAGTTAAAAACCAATACACGTGTATTAAGTAAACACAGACCTACACGCGATTCCAACAATACATCTGTGTATATGAAGTATTACACGGTACACTAACATAGACTCTGAAGCACGTGCCGAACACGTGTATTTTGGAAAAAATCTCTCTACCTCTGGATACTTGAAATCCAGGTTATCCAAAGATCCAGCAACCCCACGTCACTATGCGATAAAAATTAAACTCCACTTACTCGTTCCTCCATCTCTTCTAGAACCAGAAGGAAACGCATTCGAGCGCTTCCTCGTCCATTTATTCTTCGTATCCCTCATACATTGACAAGTCCTCCTCCTGAACTCCCTAATTTTAATTTTCGTCTCTCTACACCACTCCAAAAATCTCTCGAAAAACGACATCTCTCAACGTTCTTAAATTCGAAATATGGAAAATCAAAAATCCGCACATTCGACCGCACAACGCACAAAATCACCCAAAACCACGAACTCCGCGAAATCTCGTAACACTAGTTTCCTGCGAAACCGTAACAATCGAATTGGAACCTGCTGCAAAGTCGATTCTTTATAAAACGTCTCCCTTCACTGCACCATCCAATAGAACCAGACAAATCGCAAACAAATACGACACCGCGTCAATATACGCTACATTTTCTCACAGTCTCTTTTCGTGCGTTATAACGGTGCTTACAAAGATACGACTTTTTTTCCTCCCCACCCCATATACTTTTGCTAGATTTTACCACGGATGAAGTAAAAATAGGCGTATGAGGTAAGGTTAAAGGTTTCGTGCGTGTATTCTCAATACGATCGTATCTACGATTTTAGGACGTTTTTGTTTACCGAATTTTTCAAAGTAAACGCGACGTAGAAGACGAATTCGTAGGTTATTTCCTTTTCGAGATTAATCAGCGATATCGTTTTATCCTGACGAAATTAAATGTTTAGATTTTCTGGTTAATTTACAAATTTTTTTTCAATTTTTTTCATACCTATTTAAAAAAAATTCTCAATATTGCTTACAGTTTTCCTTCTTTAAAAAAATCCAGAGAAAAGCGAAATATCAATATCGTCTATTTTTTGTTCGCTACAATCAC
>QBDW01001283.1:0-82410 GCA_003261595.1 Maconellicoccus hirsutus
AATATGTAATTATTACCATGAATTAGCTTAAGAAAAATCAGCTTTATTTGTATCATTGATCACTGAATCATGAAACTGGACCAGCTGATATGGCTGTTATCACTACTTACTGATAACAAGGTCATATTCACGATTTCAAGTCTACAACACCCCATTTTACTTCAGTCCTACATGTCTGATGTAGTGATGTCCCTTTATAGAAAATAAAAAAATACTTTTTCAAGTACTCATTCGTCAAATATGTAATTATTACCATGAATTAGCTTAAGAAAAATCAGCTTTATTTGTATCATTGATCACTGAATCATGAAACTGGACCAGCTGATATGGCTGTTATCACTACTTACTGATAACAAGGTCATATTCACGATTTCAAGTCTACAACACCCCATTTTACTTCAGTCCTACATGTCTGATGTAGTGATGTCCCTTTATAGAAAATAAAAAAATACTTTTTCAAGTACTCATTCGTCAAATATGTAATTATTACCATGAATTAGCTTAAGAAAAATCAGCTTTATTTGTATCATTGATCACTGAATCATGAAACTGGACCAGCTGATATGGCTGTTATCACTACTTACTGATAACAAGGTCATATTCACGATTTCAAGTCTACAACACCCCATTTTACTTCAGTCCTACATGTCTGATGTAGTGATGTCCCTTTATAGAAAATAAAAAAATACTTTTTCAAGTACTCATTCGTCAAATACGTAATTATTACCATGAATTAGCTTAAGAAAAATCAGCTTTACTTGTATCATTGATCAGTGAATCATGAAACTGGACCAGCTGATATGGTTGTTATCACTACTTACTGATAACAAGGTCGTATTCACGATTTCAAGTCTACAATACCCCACTCTACTTTAATCCTACATGTCCGATGTCCCTTTATATAAAACCAAAAAAAGCTAATAATATCCTCAAAGTAATTTTTCGAACATTATCCAAAGATAAAGGAAAATCCGATGAAGCGAATCGTTCTAAATGATGTGGCTTCGTAAACAAACCATTTTGCAAATTTGGCAAACCTATTGAAAATTCAGGTCACGCTTTACATCCCAAACTGAAACTATGGTCAATGAATATTTCTCACGCTAAATTCGCAAGTTCATGAATAAAAAAGAAATTTGTATTGCGGTCAAGTGCGGAAAATTGCTAAAAATTTCGGTTTTTCTGTGTACCACATATTCGTTTAATATAGCAAAATGAAAGAAAAATTAGTCAACCGAGAAGTTTCGTATTTTCGAAAAGTAATATAAACTGCTTCGGGTCAATAACATACATAGCGATTTGAAAGAAAAAGTGGTGTTGGTAATGGAAATCGTTATAGATGCTTTATTTCAATTTCATTGAATTCAAATTGCTCATCTTATTTGGAGACAGCTTGCGCGAAGTACAAAAACCCTCTTTAGGGTTAGATAAGCCAAAGGAATCAGTTATTTTCCAAGTTTTGAAAATTTGGAATTGTAGATTAAACTTATCCAGACCTGTAAATGAGAAAGATTAACGTTTAATTATTTATCAAGTTTCCTCGAGTATTGAATAACTGCCGAAGGTATTGAAAAGTGTCATTGCTCGGCTCAGATTTATATGCGTTTGTGGGTTTTTGTGGAATTATTTTAAGTGGAATTCGACAGCATGCACTTAACGATGCGTCATTTGGCAACGTAATTTAATTTTGGGTTCAACTCGCTGTGAAAATGTCACTGGGTGTTGAGCAACACACAAACATATTTTTTTAGATTATCTTGCGGTTATTGGAAAAATTAAATTCAGAAAATTCCAGTGTTAAAGCAGTCTATTGATTTTACGAAGTAATTGCGTAGTTTACTATAAGTTTTACTCGTATTTTCCAATAAACAAAAATTCCGAGTTCACTTGTGAAAAATTATTGAAAAGGCAAATATTTTATTGCTTATTTATTTCGATTAAATTTTTATGTTTACCCGGATTCATTTTTAAAATTCGTATTTGAATTTCTAATTTTAAATATTCAATTTTCAATTCAAATTATTCATACAAAATTACGCTTCATTCCTCGCGTCTCTTTCAAATGTTGTCTTTTCGTTAACGATTTGTTTCTTTTTCAGAATATTTAAGATACGGCACCTGCCTCCGAGGAATAAAAGATAACTGGGATGCTTGCGCTAATCAATTCGTATCATTGGTGAAAGAAGAATTCGCGAGGAAAAATGTTTCAAAAGCGTCCAGATTGCTTGAAATTTGTTGGTAAGTAAAAGAACAAAAATATCAACAGTCGATTGTTAGTGCAAATTTACTAGAGAATGGGTTCAAAAAAAGTATTCATTCAATTGCTGATGATGCTCGTAATATTTGAGCGAAATGAGGTTCTAATTGGGTTGTTTGGTGTTTTAAGAAAGAAAAAGGTTTTTTTTACTTTGATCGGTGGTTGATTAAAAAACCATTTTATGCTTGTTTGATTTTGTATATTTTTGGATTCACTATACGCTTTTTGTGGAATTTCCCCAATTCGCCCAAAATTACAAACAAGTGTATTTCTTTTTCATCATATAGATATAGTCGTTCACCTAATTTATAAAATATTTGCTCGCAACTTATCTACTATTACTTACGCAAATAACCTGTGTTCTGAAAATTTTCGTTTTTTTCGGATTCTTTACTCCTGAACGATTCCTGTGATAGGCAACCATCATTATTTCGTTTACCAAATTTAGTAGCGATTCGATGGAATTTAGAATCGATGGTGTAACTTCATGATATGTAGATTTGTAGAACACTAGAACGCACAAAAATTGTTTGTTTACCGCTGAAAACATTTTTTAATTTTTCATCAATATGTTAGTTAAATAAACTCACAGTTGAGTCATATCTGAATCAAGCGTATAATTTATTTTCTCGACTAAACGATCAATTCGTAGAAAACGTTTCATTCACGTTTGGAATCGAATTTCTAATCAGATGAAAATGGGCGAGTAATTTAACAGAAATATGTTAATATACGTCTTAATTCAATTTACGATTTGAACCATTCAATGAAACATGAAATTGGCAAAATGTTTTGCAAAAAAATACACCCATACTTATCGGTATATTTCATTTAATGATAATTGAAAAAATTCTATTTACCGAGAAATCGAACTCGTTTCGATGACGATTGCTCATGTTAGGTAAACTAGATATACCAGAAACTTACACAAATGGCAGGTAAAATTATATTTTTGAAAATATTTTCGACGTTCTTGGTTGAAATTTTAAGGAAGCCTGATTCCAACGCGGTTTATTTGTAGTGTTATTTTTTCTCTATTTAGACTCCACTTTGAAGACCAAGGGACCAAGACTCGAACGTTTATTTTTGTTTTGATATTTTTCTTTCAATTTACGCAGTTTAGTGAACTGATGGAAAATTAGATTTTATAATATGGTTTTATTTCATAGTCACAAACAAGAAAGCGTTTTACTTCTTTTTTTATTTTATTTTAATTAATTTTCTTTTCCGTGAATAAGTAAAAATAAAATTGAATACGTAGCGCTCATTGAATTAAACGGAGGAAAAGTACAACGGAAGGTTGCGAAAGAATTATTCTCAAGATTAATTATGCCCTGATATAAATGTATGGCATTTTTATACAAAGAAAAAAAGGACAAGTTATACCCACTGCAAAAAAGTTCGATGAATAAAACGTGCAAGAATTTGAAAAATTGAATACTTAATAGTAGAATACGCAGGAAAAATTTTGTGGTGTACATAAACGTAAAATTGTACCTCGCTACCTGTACCTGTCTATGATACAATATCTTTATTCGCATAACTATACAATAGGTACCCTTACACCCTTGAATAATATATTGCCTACTTATTGTATACCTACTTTCAATAACTACTTTTGACACGATTAATGCGTCCAAGTTCAAAAGTAAATTTGAAAAAAAAACGTTTGAAAAGAGCAATGGAAAAGGGGAAACTTGAACGTTACGTTGATTAACCTTTTGCAAAGCTAATTAATGTTTGTTTTTTTGCATGTTTTTGCTTGTTGCAGCGCCAGGCATGGCTTTATAAATTGTGTTTTAGTTACAACCAGGCTGAAATGCCGCAAAGAAGAAACCTTCTTTATTACGAGAATTGCTGACACATTATCAAATACCAGGGTTTACTCTCCTCATTGTAAAAATATCAACGTCACCTTATGTAGTTCAACGGAATCGTTTTTCAAAGTACCTATTTCGTTAATGGTTTCGGGAATCTTTGTTTCGATTTGTAAATTATTTTACGGTTAGTTAAACGTCTAGCGCAACGTTACAAATTTTTTTTTCAACGTAAGCAATACCGTAAATTTGAAAAAATTACCAACCTAGGAAGAAAACATATTTCAAAGAAATGTTACGGTTTTTGTAACCGAAGTAAAAATGATTAATGAGGGAAGGCGATGCTGTGAAAATGGATATTTAATTTTTCAGCGGCCGTAAAACAATCGCGGAGTCGAAATGTAGTTCGATTTAGTTGTTTAAAACGTTATGAATGTTTTGGTAGACAGATTTTTCATCGGCAGTTCCCGTTCATCGGTTGATTGACTACGAGAACGAATGAATATTGAGAACTAATTCATCAAAAATACGCGACAATATGCGATTTTAATCGTCCACTCGAATCTATTAGCGTTTACTAATGAAATGATTGATGTGTTATTTTTATAATTGTATAATATAAATACTAAATGTTTTGACAGCATGTTTAACTTGTTCAAATTCAAATTGATACGTAACGAATAAGAAAAACGTATCAAGTTTGATGAATGTATTATTTCATGTATAGAAACAGTCATGATCTCATGAACAAAATCATTGAAGAAATACGCGAATGAACGATTTAAATCCAAAATATGCACCGATAGAACGAGCAAATTGCAAAACTTTCGCAACCTATTGAAAATATTTGGAAAAAAATGACATTTGTATCATCATTTGGCAAAATTAATTTTCCAACCGTTTGAAACACGTACTCATGTTAAAATTTTCAAACACGAGTTTATAACTGGGTACCAAAGTAGAATGAATGCAGGAATCTTCGCGAGAAAATGAACGTTTCAAATGATCAATCAGGTAAACACACTAGACCTTAAAGTCCACTAGTTTTTTTCGACTGAGCAAAATTCGGAAATGCTCGGAAATCTTCGGATATCGCTTCGTTCAACTTTATTTTTATGTTTTTCATGGTCGTGTTATCACTGTTATCATAATTTCGTATTAATAAATTCTGGAATATCTAAATTAATGTTGTAATAATTTGTATAGTAATAAAACAAAAAAGTAGAACATGGAAACAAAATTGATTAACGTTATACATGCATAATTAAAAAACAATGACTGAAAAACGCAGCACCAAGTCAGCAATTGGTAATTGATAATAAATCATGACAACTTAAGAAATAAAAATTGCATATACAGTATATTCGGTTAACCGATCACATTACAGTTCTCTGTTTTAATATTAAAACAAAAACGATTGTTTTCGACTGTGAAGAAAAATAAAAAGAAGGGTTTGCCAACTAGAATGGCCCATACTGAAAAGGAAAATTGTTTTCTTAAAGCGATCGCTTGATCGAACATACACACATAATTTTTATTTCTTAAGTGTTGCTATGATTTTATTATCAATTATCGATTATCGATTACTGACTTTGTGCTGTATTTTTCAGTCGTTGTCTTTTAATTTTGTTTCCATGTTCCTATACTTTTTTTTTTATATTTAGCCACGTACTACAATACAAATTATTACAACATTAATTTAGATATTTCAGAATTTATTAATACGAAATTATGATTACAGTGATAACACGACCATAAAAAACATAAAAAATCAAGTTGAACGAAGCGATATCCGAAGATTTCCGAGCATTTCCGAATTTTACTCAGTCGAAAAAAAACCAATAGACTTCAGGGTCTAGTGGAAAACATACGTATGAGAAAATAGTCAAACCTAAAGATAAGGGCCTTGGGTCCTACCTGCGAAGCACAACTAATAATATAGCATTATTGTGAAGATAGCAATACTCTAATGAACGTGATAATGAGAGAAAAAACAACAAAGACGTTTTTATCTAAGGAGAGAATAACGTGTACCTTAATTTTCAATGACTTTTCTCAAAGTTTTGACATTTGAGTGATTTTTTAATAGCAAAATCAAACCTAACCTAACCTCTCTTTGAGGAGGTTTGAAAGTAACCAACTAACACCAAATAAACTGAAAATGATTTTACAGGTACACTTTGTTCTCTCCTGGGATTGGAGCGGCAACAATCTGTTCTTATCACAATAGGGACTCCATCGTACAACGTTGCCAATACTAAATTACCGTTGAGCTTCGCAGACATTACCGATAGGGTCACATGAGGGCCACTAACATTTTGCATTTAAGTAAGCATGATTTAAAATGAAAAAAGTGCAAGTTGCAATTCAAGTAGGTAAGTATAACAATCAATTGATGATCAGCAGGAAGATAAGGTGATAAAGTAATCAAGTATCTTTTGAACAAAATTGAAAAATATAAAAGCAGTAATTTCCAATCAATAACTAGCAATTTATAAAATCAAAGAAAGTTATATAAAGATACGTTCCTCATGAAAGTCTTCACTTGACGTACATATTCGATTTTTACACATCCTACCGAACATTGTAGCTTCACACTACATCAATGTTTTGTGAAACTTACGATAACAGTTTTAATAATTGACGTTCAATGTTGGTACAAGTTGAGGCTCGAGAAGAATATACTATGCATAGCCGGATATTTGAAAGTTTCCTATGAATTTCCTATTACAGTTAAAAAGTTGATATCGTTCCCATTACACATAAACTTTATATCATCGAGAGCATAAAACGTTACTTTAGTGAGTAGGTATAAGTATAGGTAAAGTATCACTGGCGATTAGCTGGGTAAGTATAGTGACGTGGCGGAGAAATTTAATTATAGTAAACACGATTTTTAAAATTTTCTTATCTCAAACCAACGGAAACGTGAAAATGCTACCTTTCATGAACCATTTACTTTTTAGCAAAATTATTGCTGAAATTTGCAACGAATATGAGAGAGGTTTCATTGAAGTTTTCATCGCGTTAAGCATGAAAACATAGTTGCAAGTTTTATTTGCTCGAAATTCCGTATAATTACAAGTTCTACGTTAATTCGACTTTAGTGTTAGTTGTAATCTTTGTATTTAGTTGGAAATTTGTTCTATAAATAGGTAGGTAAGTAGAGAGTTACTAGGTACATATGTTGGTTCTCATATTAGAATGAATTTCAATTGTGTCACGTGGAATAGAAATGAGTAATTTATTTTTTCAATGTAATTTCATTGCATTTATGGGTTACATGGTGAATCTTCGAAACAGCAAAAATCCGAAAATATATTTTGCGAAATTACTTACATCGTAATTTTTTCAAAATTTGACATTTCTCGCGACACGCGGCGCTTTATTAGCTAACCTGCTATATTATTTAGATCTTGAAGAAAGTCGCTTTCGTGGAATTTCGTAGTTAAAGATAGCAAAAGGTAGAAGAAAAAGTGTATCAACTATAGAAGATGTTTTCTAAATGGTTGTTGAAATTATTATTCCTTTACTGTCGTACTTTTTTTCATATCATAAATACCTACGTTATTATGATTCCATACGTGTATTATTTAAAGTGTCCCAGAACTAAGAAAATGCACGTGAAAAGAAGTTTCTTAAATTGCTGCTTTTTGGTTTCGAGATAAACTCGTGAGAATTTTTTGTAATTTCGTGAAAATTTTCAAAGGGAATAACATACTGAAAATTTCGTCGTTAAATCGCAATGCAAACTTGAACTTGATTCTCAATTTAGTTAATACTTATTTTAAAAAACAGAAATCGGTACCTAGACTTACTTGAAAATTGAAATATTCAAAAACCGAATTCACATCTTGTTTGGGTTTTGGATGTAAACGTAAAAATTATTTTTTCTCTTGATATTTGCATTTTAATTGAAAAATCTAAAGCAATATTCTTCTTATGTGAAAAGCGCAAATTTTAATTTTCTTAATGAGATTTGTAAACGTGCTATTACAGTAGCGTATTTTTTTTTCATCTTTTTCAAGAATTGTCGTTAAACTCGAAGAAGAATTAAAAGTAATGGTTAATTTGTTAAATTGGTGGAAATTAATAATTTTTTAAATCTTTACGTCTTCTGCGACATGATTCGCGGACATGTCTAACAATGTCGCTACGTCGGAGTTGTATTTTAAATTGTCTTGAATTTAAATTCATTAACGAAGATTCTTATACGATGAATTTTGAGAAATTTCTTCTAACAGTTTTTTCTCAAGATGTTCAACGATTATAAACCTTGACAAATAAATTTATAGATAATCTCGTTCTCATTATGACTGTTTCTTCGCATAAAATAATTGAATTGAATAATACCTAATACTTGTCTGCTTTCGAAAGCATTTTCATTCATGTAATCCTGATTAGCCACCTTATTTGAACTGGATGAGAATAACGACGATGTGAGCGATAATCAAAAAATAAAATTAATAATATAATACGAGCACACTTTGAAATCATATTTTCGTAATATAACAAAACATCATTTTTATTTTACCTTTTCAGCTTATTCAGAAAATTAAGAATAAGATTGTATGCAAATTTTTCCGAAAAAATTATTCAATAACGAATTTACGCATTATACGTTTGTAAATGGCGCCCTTTTTCTTATAAAATTCTCAAATTTATTACTTCACCAAGTCTTTAATTAAACTTGGTTAGTTTACTATTGAAAATTTTGTTTTTAAAAACTTTTCGTTGATTAATACAATAGAAATAACAAACTAAAAAGTAAAGGGTTACAATTTAAACAAAGTAATTACTTAAGCGAATTGATTTGGGTAATTTTTCTCAAGATTACTTGAAAGAGTTGAATTAATATTAATTGTTATGTTTAATTGGTATGAATATGTACCAATTGAATTCTATCAAGTCGCATTTTTTTGTACGAATATTTTGTGAACATATATTTATGAACAAACATGTATGTGTTACGTAATAATTGTAATAAGAATAGATGTAGAGTCGTGGTTAGGTATTTGTGAAAAAAAAGAAAATGTTTTGTACTTCCTTTCAATACGTAAAACATTGTTTTCACTTTGAAGACGTTTCTTTTTTACAATAAAAACCATGATTTTATATGATTACATTTTTTTCTGGTGTTGAAGTTTCATCAAATATCAAAATAATAATAAACATGGATGATAAGCGAATAAAAGTGAGAGTACGAGTTGAACAAGCTGCATAATCAATTTTTGCAGGAAAATCATTGAAATTTCCATCGCTACATAAACCAACGTATATTTTAGAATACTTACTTATCACATCAAATAACTGTCTCATCTTATCTCATTAAATATTCTTTTCTTGGAAAACATAATTATACAACCTATTCAACTCGTAATCCTACCTCTAAATAAATCATGCCTATCAAGTATCAACGATGAAAACTGATATAAGATGAGGGAATTGAATAATCTTCCTCATTTCAAAACTTGATGCATGTACTCTTTGAAGAACGACAATAGCATAATGAAAGATATCACGAAGAGAGCATCAACCTTGAACAAAAAGTAATATAAATTACCACCGAAAGGTATACGTTGTGATTAAAGTAGATAAACTTTAAAAGTTATAACCCAATAAGGTGATACATACATTGTAGAAAGTCCTATCAAAAACGAGTAAGTTTATAACGCGTTATTAGTTATTACTTTGAAGTATCATGTGAAAGAGTTGATATTTCTTACAGTGATAATTCATTATGTACAAAAACCTTCTATGTATAGTTGTGTTGTCTGAGGTCAAAAAAAATTGCAGACTTGATCATCATGTGAATGCTTTCAAAGAAATTAAAATGAGCATTTTACTACTTTTCGATGAAACTAGATGAAACATGCAAAAATTATTAGGCATACAACATTATAGTTTGGATAGACAAATACGATAACAGACACGTGTATCTCATAGGTAATATTTTCATTTTGTAAGTGATAACGTAATCATATTATCTAGGTTTCTAGCTACCTACCTACCTACTTTTATCAACTGCATTTTTACGTATTAGTTTTCATCATGACCTCAACTTTACCAGAAAAATACCCCAACAAATGAGAATTCAGCCTGCCAGCGAAATTAACACAAAGTTCTATTTGACATGAAAATACTTGCTAAGCCTCGAAGTTTTTCATATGTAAGTGTCAGTCTTATAAATACTTTGTTTCGGAACGTGCTCGTTCTTTTTTAATAAATCGCTAAAAGTATGCGAAGTTAATAAACGAGTTTGAAAAAAAAGGTACCTTATGAATTTTAGAAAATCCATTTGTTTCTTTTTCAATGAAACAAAACGTGGAAGTAATTTTTTGCTGAACAGGAAGTGCTGAACTGTCGACGTGGGTCTTAGTACTAATCTCTCATTCTTCAATGTAGCGAGAATTAATTAAAATTCGAATTAAATGTTATATAATTTTCTTTTAAAATATGAGAGAACTTCTACCGCAATGATACTCGTACATATATCATCTTTGAACATACCAATAATTTTTACTGTATTATTATCAATTCATTATCTTCAAATGGCTGATAGTTTCAGTTTGTGTGGAAATTGTGGAATGAATGTCTGATACATGATAAATTTTATTAAAAACTGTTCATATACATTATTATTTAAGTAACGAGTAATTACAACTATAACAAGAAAGTATAAAATCATGGTATAAGTATAAAAAGAATAATTATGCAAATCATTGATCCGGAAAAAACAAAGAACGGTTGCACATTGAATGGGAAAAAAAACAAGGAATTACAGGTATCTCGAATGATTAAACTTTGAAAATATTTATTCTTTCAATAAGCGCATGTTTAACGTAGATTCGGATAATAAAGCCTTTTGGCAATTTATCAGTAACAAGATAATAAAGATATTAACAAAATAGATACTTCATTTTGAACTTTCATGAACGACTGAAATATCGACGAAACATGTAAATAATAAGCCGAAATGTGAAAATTATTTCTTGAATAATATAAAAATTGGTTTAAAAAAGGGCACCTACTTGAGCAAACTTAAGTTGGAGTAATAAATATCATTTTCATTCTGATTTTTCTGTTTACCCATTTAAACAACGATCTTACATCAAATAACCGATCTATGGAGTTTCAAATCAACAATTTTCAAAATTCCACCATCAAAGTACCTATGTACAATTGTATGTACATGTATATGATATGCTCAATTGATACGGAAGAATATGTTTGATACGTAAATTTACAACCTCTATAATGAAAGAAAAATTCCAAAAAAAAGTAGGTAAACAGCTAATTAAATGCAAGAAAACTGAAAGTATAAAAGGTAAGTATCTCTTTAACAAATTTAAGCACCTAATAACTATCGTTTTATAAAAACGAATATGAATATTACTAATTGGTACTTGGAATAAAAATAAGTAGGTACCTACATTTTATGTAAAAACCCGATTAAATCTTATGATATAAAGGAACACATTTTCAAGGAATTAAATATTGAATAAAGTTGTACCTATACCTAAATTAAAAAATAATAATTAGGTAATGTTTTGGTAAAATAGAAAATTTATGCGTTCTTGGTAAATCTGCGGATACACTTTTCTCAGATAGGAGAACTCGAAGCATGTTTCATCGCATTCTGCTTTGTCGGCGACGACGGTGATAAAGGTAAAAAAAAATTTCGTTCTTGTTTTGGTTCTTCTTCGTTAACTCCACTGGAACTTTCATCGATATCCTTATTCTGATTTGAATTCGCGCTTGTAGAAGGTTGAACATCGATTTCGAGTAAATCTTCATTTTTTTTGTTCAATTTTTTACGTTGTGATCTAGCAGCGGCATTTTGTGATTGCGACGGAGGAGTATCATCTGGACGATGTTTTTTATCACGTTTTTGAATACTAATTTCATCATTTTCACTCTCAGAGCTAACTGATTGTTGAGAAGGTGGTGATTTGAGTTTCTTTTTACGTGATTCGCGTTTACGTTTCGTTTGATGATCGTCTTTATTTTCTTTTTCATCGATGTATCCGTCATCTGAAATATTTCGAGATTTATATCTTCTGTTTCTTTTTTCATTTGTTGATCCAAGACGTAAATTTTCCTCGGGTTGATTATCTTGTTTTCGTGTATTTTCTTTCATTTCGCTGGTCCTCGGTGAATAGGATTGTTCACTTTCATTAGAATCAGATCGATTTTTAATTTCTCGTTGGTGTTTTGAAGTTGTATTTTCGATTGCTTCTTTATACGAAGCTCTCTTTTTTACGCTCGATAAGTAATCTTCGTTGTACTCGTTACGAGATTTTCTCAGTTTAACATCGTCGATTAGTTCGACGTCTTTGTGTTTTCTTCCATCGGTATAATAACTATTGACACTGTCACTGTCTTGTTGTTCGTTACTGATGAGTGGCCTTAAAGTAGACACGTCTGATGTTGGTTCCAATTTTGAATGTTTTTTAGATGATTCGAAAGATTCCGTTTCAGTTTCGGAATAGTTTTTTTTGCGATGGCGTTTTTTACGAGATTTCCCGTAATCTGCACTACTCACGTAGCTCGATGTGTCCCATTCATCTTCGGTGTAAGATCGTATTGCTGAACAAGCTGAACCTTGTCTTCGACTTGCTTGTAATATTCCGGTTCCTTCATCTACGTCGCTATCTCCCTGTAAAAAAAATTCAAAATTGAATGTTTGCTTTAACCGTTTACAAAAACTTGGTGGTTATGGTGTTTGAAAATTGTTAATCGATTTTAGCACAGTTATTGATTTTTTTACACAAGATTAATCTTTATAGGTAACTTAAATATTATTCTTTTTACGTTTTATAAAATGTTAGTATTTAGGTGACATATTTTGTTAAAACATTATCTTTACAAGTTGAAGAAATACGGTGATATAGAACTTTAAGCTGTACCTACTTATCGCACTAACAGCGTCGAATAACTTAAGTAGGTAATAGATATCAAGCAGACATCAAACTAAAGCTGAAATTTCAAAATAAGAAATTCGCTACTAACAATAAAAAAATATTAATCAAAATAATTCACTTCGAGTGAGAGTGAAAATAGCGTAAACTCCTTCAAATAATAGAATAAGCAACTCGTTAAATATTAGCGTAATTTAAATTGCTGAAACGTTAATTAGTCAGTGAAAAGAAGACAATTATCTGAACGACCGGAAATTGATATTAAAAAAATACTTTATTGGAAAAATTATGTAAGAAAGTATTTTCATATTTAAACCCTTCCCGTTGAAAATTTAATTTTTATTTCGTCGGTGATTTTCATTTCTTATCTATTCTTGAGAAAAAAAATTAATTTTCGATGAAAATGAACTGGCAAGTTTTAAATATTTGGGTCCTTTTCTCTCTCCTAGTTAGCATTCCTTTATAATTAGAACTTGAGAAATTTTTTCTCGATAA
The DNA here is from genome assembly GCA_003261595.1 of Maconellicoccus hirsutus. Lineage (NCBI taxonomy): Eukaryota > Metazoa > Arthropoda > Insecta > Hemiptera > Pseudococcidae > Maconellicoccus > Maconellicoccus hirsutus. The sequence goes on from QBDW01001283.1 coordinate 13,491, forward strand.
CGTTCCTTGAATTAAATTCGAAAATCCGTTCTTTCAACGAATCAAAATTACTGATATATTGCGGGTAATTTTCTACCAATTTAACATTTATAATTGAACGGTGAGAATTCCGGATAGAGAACTTGACACTCAATTCATCTACCGAATAAATTGATAACAGGAAATTTAATTGGTTTGGAAATTTGAGATACAAGAAAGTTAAATATCTAACTAATAGATCTATTCAGTATCTAAACTATTACAAACTAACTATACTTCTACGAAATAAATTTTACTTACTGCGTTCAACAGAAACGTTCAGTTTTAAGCTGTGAATTAAAAGCAATCAATGCACGTGACAAGAAAGGTTTCAAGTGACCTTGAAAATTTAAAAATAAACATAAATCAATTTACTAAATATCTACTTATCGCTACTGGATTTGGTTTTCTGTAGAATGTAATGCAGACGCAGCATGAAAGCTCGGTTCATATGGGGTTTGATTGTTGGTTCTTTCCTCCAGTTTATCCTCTTGGTCGATTTGACCGAAAAATGGTTTATTTTTTTTTCGTAATCTTCCAGGATGTCAGAAATATCATTCACGTCTATTGAAGTTACGGTAGTATCTTTATTGGCTAATTTGTTTGAAATTATCGTATCTAAGAGAAGTTCTTGGTGTAATTGGTTATCATTGGAAATAGGTAACATTGTGGATCTAGAGTTATCTCGTTTTTTTTTTCAAATTTATATTGTCAGATTTTAATTTCAAATGTATGTTTTTTTTATTGCCAGGTAATAATTTTTTCTAAATAAAAAAGAGATTAGAATCGTGCAAAATATACTCGTTGTAAATATTAGTTCATTATTTCAATATGTACCTTCTATCTATTCCCTTATTTTCGAATTACATTTATGATGACTTGTTGTAATTAGTCTAAATGAATATTTTACGAAAAAGTTAACAAGTATATTACACTGGTGTTGATAGGAACATAGTTAAATGATCGTCAATGAATTTTCTATGTAAAATCACAGACACAAAATAATGAACAGAACAAAGTCAACCAACTCAAATATTCACATTTTTCATACTTTCACGGAGTTTCAAGAAAATGAAATTTTAATTTCGATCAAACGATAAAAAGTTTGAAAGTCCGTAAAGCATTTCCGAGCACGTTCTTCACATAAAAGTAATATTTCTTATAAGATAGAAAATTGCGGTGTCGCTTCTATTCTAAATGCAGAATAAATTGCAAAAGTGATCACATTTCGGTAATTTCAAATTGTCTAATAAGCGTTGAAGCAAAAAAGCCTAGCTTTTACTTCACTACATTGTAGTGAACTACGTTGGAGGCATAATAGGCAAGCTTCTTTGAAATTGGCTAAATCTTGAAAATTACTCATATCTAAGGAAACAAATTAACTTTGGTACTTATAGAATGAATCGACGTTATAATAATCTAAAATTATTATACTTTTTAGAAAAAAATTTTAAACTGAAAAATTTATTAAATACAAAATAACAAATTTAGTTAACAAATGTTAATATTCCCGACGTATTATATTTAAATCCCCAAGTATTTACAAAAATTTACAACACGATAACGCGAGAAAAAAAAACGATATTTAAAAAACACCATAACAATGGTAATAACAATGAAAGTTCATGGTTTGAATATGGTAAAGGAATGTGTAAAAATAAATGAGAGTATTGAGCTATTTTATATAATGTGCGCTACGATGAATTATTAGCATACGTTTCTAATAATTGTAATTCGTTATTATTAGTCTTTATCACCTCTGGTTTTTTTTGTTCTTCATGAAGATTATTCCAAGGTTGCACTTCGGTAGAACCAAATATTAAAAATATTAAGGCGCCGATTATGTATGTTGCGCCGACAATGAAGAATACCTTTTGCCATTGACCATAAACTTGCTAAAATCAAAAAAATATTAGTTTAGGTTTTGAGTTCTTAAATATAAACTTTGAAAAAATCATTACATTATGGTCGGTTAAATATCCCACTAAAAGAGCTGAAACTGCTCCACTAATTCCGGAAAACATATTTCCCAAACCAAACACAGTTCCTGGAATATGGAAAAAGATTGGTAAATACTGTAAATAAGATGTAATTAGTGAAAAAATGTACCTGAGAAATTAGGAGCTATATCGAGAGAATTTCCCAAATAACCACCAACTACTACACCGTTGGCGGTGAGAGCTGCGGTGAAAACAAAAATCGAAAATACTTTTTCATTACCAACGAAAATTTGGAATAACATCAGCAATCCTGGTATCAATACTCCTGAAAAAAATATTCTATAAATTAATTTTCATTTCACTGATTTTGTTTATATTCATAATTGTTATCAGCGGATATTTGATAACTGATAAGATGACATTCAGAAGTAGGTATATTCTTTGAAATTACCTATACAAGTTAAAAGTTTACGAATGAAATTTTTCGTGAACCTGGAAGACCGCAATAATTTATCAGCCACAGCTCCACCGATAACAGCTGCAATGTATTTCCCAATATACGGAAAACTCGATAAAATACCATTCTATGATCAAAAATAAACGCAAACTGTAGTAACAATGTAGGTGCATAATTGATGCTTGAAATCAAATCAAACACGATATCTCTTACTTCTTTAATTTCATAATCTAAAATAGCATTCATGAAAGTCGGTAACTGATTAGTAATTGTGTTATATCCAAACACGCTAGCTCCATGTGTAAGAACGAACGCCCAGACAGGTATAGATGTGATAATATGAATCCAAGGCGCTTTTGGACGACTGCTCTGCTGTTCATGGAAGGGATAAAAAGTAGATAATACTGAAAATTAAGTTAATTATTTACCCCTTAAAATAATATATATTCGGTTTCGAGAACAGAGCTTAGCTCCACATTCTCTGCGCGAATTTCTTGCGAATTGTTTGAAAATTACTAACTTTGTTGATTTTATTTTGATCAGCGCTGGTGTTCGAAACCACGGCGGAATTTTTATCAATCGCGTTCTGATTTCCGTTTGATTTCTTAACAGATTTATTATTCGAATTTGGTATCGATCCGGTGGATGATTTTTCATCTTGAGGAGCATCTTTGGAATCGGAATTAGCTCCTTTGACGTTACCATTATGAGTGAACGTTGAGTAATTGGGACATTCGTCGGATGATTTTTGATCATTGTCGCTTATACAAGATTCGTCACCGGGGTTAACTACTAATCCTTCGGCTATTTGTTTTTCTTCGTTGGAAGAATTAGCGAGGTTCTTGGAAGACTTCAAACCAAGTCTTGATTCGATATACCGTCGTTCTTCGGGTGTAATTCGAGGATGCTCTGCTGGTGTCTCGAATACTAAAAGGAACCACACTATGCTCCAAATAAATCCCAATAAGCCGGTTATATAGAATACGTATTCCCAGCTGAGCGTATCAATTATAAAACCGCAAACAGGTAATGTAAAACCAGCACCCAATGTCGAACCTGCAAAAATGCGAAAAAATTATACAATTAGTTCTTCCGATGCTTCGATACTTATTAAGATGATAAATTTAACGCATCATTTACCCATCATATTCGATAAAAATTTTCCTCGTTCGTCTAAAGGAATCCATTTTCCAGCCAATGGTAATATCGAAGGCCATGTTGGACCCTGAAAAATGATTAAAAATTAAATTCGACATTTTAATTGCTCGACTCAATTTACTAGCTAATTATCGATATAAAAAAACATGATAAGCGCGCAACCTATTTCGAAATAATTCAACTTGAAGTAAATATTTTCAAGACGATCGAGTTTCCGTGTAAACCTAAATACATTTAATTTACGTAGGTTGTATGTTTTTTTAAACGTTTCGTATCATTGCGTATTATTTCGTTTCGTGAAAGTCATTCCAATAAAATGATAATATTATTTTCGAAGGCAATTCATCCGACGTGTAGGTGTACTATCTATGTGCCCAGTGCTTATAATCTACTACATACTTCTCTGAAAATAATCACTCTCAAAGTTTCAGTTAATTCGAAATTATCTTGTTTCAAGCAATGGTAAGTAGAAACTTACAAAAGGAAGTGAGAATTATAAAAGCAAGAGACATAAATTTCTCATCGCAGCTCAATAATAAAATATGCGATTGAAAAATGCATAGATCTCATGTATCCCAATCTGATAACAGTTTCAATAATACGAATGAATCGTTAACCGGAAAAGTTAACACGCTCAATTGAAAAAATAATTCCAATAAGTTGATTCAGGTTATCACATGTGAAGCGTTACACGGTAAAAGTAAGTTTTTAATTGCTTAATGATACATTACAATTTTTTTTTACTAGCGACCTACGAATAATATTACTCTATGAGGTCAAAAGTCTCGAAAATAATTTTTAACCGAGAACTCTCCATAAAATTGAATTACCGATCACGCAAATATAAAAGATACACATTTTTTTCATTACATAAAACAAAAAGCCATTATTACTCGTTAAATAATTTTAAAAAAGAAGTAGAAAAAAATGTCAGAACATGGGTTAATCATGAATCATGAATTACGTATTCCTGTCCGGATCTGCATTATGCAAATGAGAATCTTTCCAAAATTTAAGCAATAATGAATTGGCAACCTTTCGTACACTTTTGTCATTAGAATTGACGAGAGTATTCCTTTTTGTAGATCGGGATATCACTAAAATTGAGGGGGAAAGAATTGAAAGATACTAAAAACTGGTTCAGAGAAACCACTTGTGAGATATTTTCGCTTCTTTCAAAACCATCGCGAACTCTACGATCAAAATCAGAACTAAAAAAATCTACGGTCGAAAAAAATGACAAGACGTTTTGAAGCAAACCTCCATCTCGAGAACTAAGTGTTTTTATGAAAACACAAATTATTAATTTACTAATTAAAACAATCGAGATATTTAAAAAAAAAATCTAATAATATGGCATTCAGATGCAATATTGGGATGTTAAACGCATCATTAAACCAGTTATCGACCCGCTACCGCAGTTCATTCGTATCTCAAGCACTCGACGTATTTCCCTGAGAACTGAACTCCGCGAAAAATTGCTCACTTCAATAGCTTGTAATTTTTTAATTAATGCGTTTCACTAAGTAATTGACCACATGATTGTATCTAAAAGCCATGAAGACTAATCGTACCGACAACGAGGGATATTAAATTTTATTGTCGTCATAAAGCATAAAGTGAATAGGCATCTGAATCAGATACAAGTTTGTTTAAGGGTAAACGAAAAATCAAAAAAATATAAAAAAATTATTTGTGTATTTGTGTCAACATGTTCTATGAATTTGTCGATTTGAATGATTCAAATGAAATGTTTCACGAAACCTTCAAAAGTTCAAAACTATTTTCTTTTTTTTAGCATTAAATATGTATGTACTGTAGGTACCTATTTCAAATTAGGAAAATTGGGAAATAACGGAGCAAATGTCGATTTTGACGAATGGGAATTTCAACAAGTAGGTAAATGAAATGATAATTAGGTAGATATTTTTTTTGAAAAAATAGTGCTCATTATAAGGCAAATGATGTATGAAATTAGATACCACGCTGATAAATTATCTATTATGTTTGAAGTAAGTGTAACGATCAATTTAGGTACTAATGTAAAAATTTGTTTACTTCTCACCAAAACAAGTAACAATTTCCATTAAATACATAAGAACGAAGCAAAAACATGAGAAGTTATCAAAATAACCCAGGTTCAAATCGATTTCTATTTTTGTAATTTAGTTTGTTTTTATTGGCACGATAGATAGGGGATTACACAATGATAAAAATTATATCGTTGTTATGGGCTGAAAACTCATGTTAGACTCCATGCTGTTTTTTTTGTTTTTTTTTTTAATTAAACAAAAGATAAAAAACGGAACTTCACGCTTAACCAACAAGTGATAAAATTATCGAATGATTTTAAACATCTATTCTCGGAAAGGATAATAAAATTTTCGACGAAGACAAAATTATCAAGAACGCATACTGGGTGTCCAATTAGTCTTAACCCACCTTTCGGAGAATTTCCTTGCAACGTATTGGCTCAGCAACGAAACGTCAGTGATACCAACTTATCATTAAACACAAAAATAATTCTCAAAAAGTACATTTGATTAAAATTAATTGAACGCAGGTTCAGAAATGATTCCCGGAAATGGTATCACTGCTTCGTAGAATCATTATACTCATATCTTAGGTAGCCTCAACTCGATAATAAATCCCTTTTATGGATCACACTTTACTAATGAATTTCTCACGGAAATTAATACACCAATTAAAGATAAATGAAAACGTGGGTTTTTTAAATACAATTTTCATTCGCCAGAAGAGGTCATGGCAGCTATGACAAATACTCACCAAAAATAAACCGAGTAAAATTCGGATTATGACGACCAATATGAAATGGATCTTAGCAAACATCGGAGTCAATAAGGTAACCACTGAAGCACCCAAGGTAGCATATCCAAAAACTTTACGAGCTCCGATGATCTCGGCTAACCTTCCTCCGGGTAATTCGGTACAAATATATCCCCAAAAAAAGCTCCCAATTAAGACGCCTTGTTGAGCTTCACTCCATCGAAACCGTTGGACATTCGGCTGTAAAAGAAATAGAAAAAATTGAGTATTCAAAACGATACCCTTGGCATTAATGAAATAATCCATTAACCATTCTTGGCTCATTAATTGGTTAAAACGATCTATTAGGAGAATTTGATTTACATTTATACACGATCATATAGTGAAAGAAACATTTTAAAATTTGAAGTCATTGTTTGATACGATTAAAAGTGAGGGAATACTTGAATGATTTGTGATAAAAAACTAACATCGACCGAGACAAAATCCAAGGCATTGGTCGTTGACCTTGGGTATTTTGTATTAAGAACCATCCAACATAATTATGTCGAGTTTTTTAAAGATTCAGTCGATTATTTAAAAATAATTACTTGAAAATTGAGAAATCGCAGCTTACTTTTTGATGCCGCGTCTTTTTTTTCTTTTTAGGAGCGGCAGTAGATGTTTGATTGGTGTCTAATATGGCACTGCCGATTTCTGGTAACTTCTTGTTGGAGTCTTCGACGAACAAAATGTGAGAATCTTTTTTAGTTTCTTCTCCGACAATGTAGTCATCTAGAGAGTTAGGTGCTAAGCCTACTTTTCCTTTAGAATTATCCGATGATTGGTTTTCATTGGCTGTTCCAGTTTCACCGGAACCTTGAATTCCACTGTTCAATCCTACAACTTTAGTTTGCTCTATCGTAGGCTCAGTTGGCTGGGGTATGGTTGCTGGAGGTTGTGATGATGTATTTAGAGTATTGGATTGCGAGTCACCGTTCGATTGAGATGTTCCTGAGCCAATGGTGTTAGATTGGGATTGAATTTCTTGCTTATTGGAAGACTGCACTTTATTGATTTCATTTACGCCAAGGTTTCCAGAAGATTTTACATTTCCAGTTGTATCGTCTACTGGATTATTTTTTGATAGACGTGCATCTGCATTTCCATTGGAAGACTGTGATTCACCACTTGGACTGGCATTAGAGCCTCCACTGGAAGATTGGAATCCTCCGTTTGAACCAGCATTTCCACTGGAAGATTGAAATCCTCCGTTTGAACCAGCATTTCCACTGGAAGACTGAAACCCTCCATTCGAACCATCACTTCCACTGGAAGATTGAAACCCTCGGTTCGAATTCGTTCCGGAACTTCCACTGGAAGATTGAAACCCTCCGTTCGAATTTGTTCCGAAACTTCCACTGGAAGATTGAAACCCTCCGTTCGAATTCGTTCCGGAACTTCTACTGGAAGATTGAAACCCTCCGTTCGAATTCGTTCCGGAGCTTCCACTGGAGGATTGAAACCCTCCGTTTTGATTAGCACCGGAACTACTACCAACTGACTGAAATCCCCCGGGATCATTACCCGAACCACGGCTAGAAGATTGAAATCCTCCAAATTGGTTCCTACCAGGTGTACCGGTACCACTTGGTGGTTTCGAAAATGTCGCACTTTGTTTAGGCGGTGCGGTACCGACCATGTTTTTTTTTCTAAATTTCCTTTTCTCGTCGTCATCGTCATCGTCGTCATCTTCGTCTGTCAAAGCGACGGTAAAGGCATCGGCGAGTTCTGCATTTAGGAGACTTCTAATGAGTCGATTTTGACTGGAAGTTGTGGTAAAGTTGGGAAATGGCGTTGTTGAAATGGTAATGTTAGAGTCATCCGATCTAAGTACCATGTCGACGATAGCGAAAGTTAAATTTACCCTGAGCATGTAATTCACCATGAAGCCGAGAAATACCATGATATTTAAAACTCGTCTGCATGTTAGAAAATCTGAAATAAAAATACGATGAATTATTCTTCGAGAGTCTTTCAAAATCTACCCTTAATATTGATACATTCAACAACGTCCAGACACGAAAATACATATGTATATCGTATGATCGAAATGCTTTAAATAAATTAAAAACGTCCTTCATACTTGGATTTTTCAACGCCTATGAACAAACATCTGTATAAACAAAAACAAAAGAATTTAAAAATAGAAAAAATCGTTTATTCTTTACTCAAAAATATAAAAATCGTTCATCATTTCGAAGTGGCACGTAAATGAAAAATCCAACAACCGTAACACTTGCTTAATTTGCATGTTGAAATACTTCCTCAGCTGCAAAGCGTGCTGACATGAAGTGCGATAAAGTTACAAAAAAATTTACATAATTTTCTTATAATTTACACAATCGGAACAGTTATATATTTTTATCGAAATTCGTACTTATTGGTATCGTGAAACTCGAACAGTGAACACTTCATGTTGAATTCAAATTCAATTTTCGATTTTTTTTATCACCTAAAAAGACGCATAAAGTTACGAACTGATGCAAAATTTCACTAAATCAAAAGACAAGTTGGTAACACTGCTCATTATACTAATCTTTCTAAAAATCCCTTTTCATTGCGTGGAATTGATAAAAATATGTAGGTACTTTACCTACTTATCAAAAAAGAATACAAAGTTGCAACTGAACGAGATTAAATAAATGATAAATGTATACTCTTAAATTATCCCTTGAACTTGAACTTTAATTTAAAAATAACAAATAATGAACATATCCGAACACCTGTTGCACGTTGCAAAATTTAATTGAGTAAGTAAGCAACGAATATAAAGGAACTATTTGAACACCATTTTTTATATTTTCATTACGACGAAAAGTCATTTCAAAAATGAAAATGTACCGAAAGAGAGAAAGTTCATGACGGAAAGATTTACGAACACGAAACTCGAAACTGTAGGCAGCAGGTAGCAAATAAATTTATTCTTTTCGAGCACACTATATAATAGCAATATCGTGTCATGGATGCTACAAAATCAACATGTAACAACTGCGGAGCAGCGACAACTTTCATTATCTAAAATACCCGTTTATCAATTCGTATTTTAATTGGGTTATTGAATTGCGAATTGTTATCGCTCCAAAATATCTACCCATCATATGAAATAAAAGCGTTTATGAAACTTACGCAGCGGTGCTTCGATTCATCTTTTTTATCAAAAATTGCCGAAGACGTTACGCGTGACGTCATAATCTCGCTGTGGGGAAATCATATTACCCTTTGTGGGTTGTGGTTGTTTATGGTGCAAATGAATATCTAATTTTTTACACGAAATTGTAGTTTATATCTATCAGGTGATACTTTTTTTTCAATACAGTGTCGAAATATTTTACCAAATTTCAATTAACAAACTAAATCAAATTCAATCGGTCCTACAACGTGATTATTTTAGTTTAAATATTTCATCATTTTAGATTTATTGAAATCGTGTATGATAAGAAAACCGTGTAAAATATTTATCTTTTTTTTAGCAATTTAACAAGCGCTAAAAGAAACATAAAAACATTTTTAGTGTGAATAAAATTATATCTATGCCGCTTCGACGTAAATAATATTCCATTCATAAGCATCGTATTGAAATTCGTAATCATGATTAAGATACCTATTTTATCTTTACACTTTGGAGCTGTAGAATAAAGATCGTTGAACGAAAAAAAATGTTTCTTTTTCGAGTTTGCACGTAATTAATTGATACGTCTACGTAATTAAGTGATGCAAAAAAACTTGATAATAAAATAAAGGTACCTAACTTCACAAAATAAGTATTGAGGATTTCCATCCTTATATTCAAATACAACTAACACCTATTTTTGAAAATTATTCATAAAACGATACTAGAATTCGTTACACAGAATACCTCTGTTGTATGCGAATCAATATGAATTATTTTACGAAAAAAAATACCTGCTAGCATATCAGGAAACTACACAATGTCACCGTGGATACCTATTTCTAATATGTAAATCACGAAAAGTTATTGCATAAAAATTCCACTTTACCGCTTTGGTCAACTATTAACACCAGTTTATTCGAAAGCTTCGAAATAAGCCACGTTTATCGATAAATTTACGTAAATACCCAATTATTGAAATTTTTCCGTCACAACGTCACAAAAAATTCACCGTATTTTAATTTTTTATTTTTCATTCCGTTGATTATAAATTCACCACTGAACAAGTTACTCGTGAAATGCTCAGAAGACAAAATCGTCGAAATGAATTTTTCGCACGTATGCTAATATCATTAGTGTTATCAAGTGGTATTAATTATTACGTAAAAATCCAACGTGACGATTCGTCAGAATGCAAAAATTCCTACGTGAATTTATACGAAAAAACTCGTCTACTTTCCAAATGCAAATATGAATTTGAACGGCCTTCACCGTGAATACCATTTACGATGACCTGTTCGAAAATAGGCATCGAGTAACTTGTAATTTTAAACCGTTTGAAATGTATTTTGGAAATAATTATTTTAATTCTTAACGTCTATGAGTGTATGCCAATTCGTGAATCAACTCTGGACACCATCCAGGAACGATTTTACGATTAATATATGGTATAATGATTCTTATTTTTTCATCATATCATAAAGAAGTCATGTTAGTGTCTAGTACTCACTATCGAGGAAACGTTTAGGTCCTGTTGGTACCGAAGGATTTTTCTCTTTTACGTCCATCCTGTGAAAAAAAATAAACGAATTAGATTCATTTTCAACTCGACAGGAAGTATCAATTGCGTAGGAAAAATTGTACAAATAATTAAAATATCAACGTCGTCGGGTTATTTTATCATCTTGATACTCAGTTGAAAAAGACAGGCATACGAGAATTCTAAATTTATTTCCGCCAATTGTCTCTGAATTCGATTTTAACAAATGGCTAATTTTAACCGACGAAGACAGAATGATTGATTAAAATCAATCGAATTAGGTATCTTGGGTATCCACTCAAGTTGGAAATTTTGTTTTAAGATTAGATAACGATGTTCCAAGGCTTCATTTTCATCTCGCAGTTCATTAAGTTTAAACATCTTTATTAAAACTTCACTTTTACGACGTCTTAAAAATAAATATTGAACATATACTGTCCCTACCTACACTGTGTACCAAGTTACCTACTAACTCTTACCTACTTTCATACTATTTTCACAAATTATTAGTACCTTGGTTTTTTTTTCGCGTTTTAATATTATAATACGCGTGAAATATATCATATCGAAATTTTAATAACATAGTCAAGTTCGAAGATTAGATTTATGTTTTTCTTATAAGCAGAAAAAATTGTGATATAAATTTTAATGAATAAAAATACATTATTTGATAACCTAGAAAAACATTTATTAACCTTGTATACATCTATTGAACAGATAAAAGTAAGGTGAATTCGGCTGAAGATCTAAGAAAATGAAATATATTGAGCTCACACCAGTAATTCACTGTTACACCAAATTAGTGTTCGATTACAATCATGAATTGCGTAATTTACGAAATATGTTGGTAAATCCTTCGTAAAAACAAAAAAATCCAATTTTTATTGAAATTCACCAAGATATCACTCATTCACGATTCATTTTTAAAAATCATAAAAGATGGACCTAAAACCACATTGCTTCAAAATTTGAAAAAATTTTTTCGATGAAAAATTATTTATTAAAATTTGTATTTTTGAATACCAATATGAACTAATTTTCCTGCATGACAAATATTTGAAAAAATTTAGCAATAAATTACCACAGAAAATAATGCCGCATATGGAGAACATAAAATCGATAAACTCACTCAACATCGAACTAAAAGTAATTTACAGGTCTCGTGCATGTTTCTATGGTATCTACTCTATCCATCGTGTATCACCAACAAAAGCCCGCGAACTCAAACCATCGTTTATATTTAGTCATTAATTTATTATACCTTTTCAAAAGTAATTAATTCATGAAACGTGTAAGGGGTAAAAATCAATACAATTTTACAATCACGTGTTCCGAAGTCTAAATTTTTGTTAATTTTTCGTACTCGATGAAAAGCTTTTGAAAGGTTTCACGGAAAATTACCCATGGCGAGAATTTTTTTTCGATAAAAAAACAGAATCATGTTCGTGAACTTACTCGATGTATCACTTGTTAGGTTCGTGCACCAAATGGAAAACTGCATTTACGTTTAAATAATATTTATTTTTTAATCATCGTACTTCACACGAGGAACATTTCTCGTACAATTACGAACGGTAACTAAACCAAATAGCAAACGAGCTGAATGACACATACATATTAGTTACGTTCACGCTTCACGTTAAAGCATCAAGTGGGATAAAAAAGCACGAGCATCTTCGTATTAAGGTTCTCACACGCAGCGAGCAAAGTAACTACCGCGGACCGCGATTTAACCGTTTACAGTATTGAGCAAAAGGTCGTCAACTTGAGACTTGCGCTTTTCTTCAAAATCATGTGGTTCGATTAAATGCGTATTTAGAATAACGTGGGATAGGCTGATGGCAAAGGTTTATGTTCTAGAGGGTCGAGGAATTTATTGTAATGAGGTTTATTCACTTTGTATTTTTACCTCTTTTTCGTCCTAGGAAAGAATATAAACCGTGGTGACCGACCGAATTACCCGAACTCTTCGACCTCCTCGTTTCTATTACGTAGTTACCTATACACGTGCTCACTACTCAATTATTTTAATCGTCTGATGATAATTTATAACTTGATTTCTCATCGTTTAAATTGATTAATCTATATTGTAATCTGAACAGATATTTATTTGTCGCTGCATTATTTATTGTTATCCTCGAACAAGTTGGTAATATTTCAAATGCTTTACTGAGGTAATTTAATTCTTCGAAATCAACCATAAAAATAATATCACCTTGAAAATTTTAAAACAATGAAAAATGATACACTAGGTAGCGAAAAATGTCAACAAAAGTAACTCATCTATTTAAGTATATATTTAAAAATGATGATATGTTATTGGCTATCTGCTTGATTGCAGGTCATCAACGAAATAGGTATCGGTTCAATAGTTCCCCTCGACGTAAAGAACTGATATTTATTTCACAGTTCATAGTCTATAAAGAAGCAAATAAACGTTGATACGTGTTGTAGTTGTGACTGATAATCTACATAATTAATCGTTCACCACGTTAATTCATTTAAACGGCTACACACAAACAATTGAATATGTGAACTATTAAATCCATTCAAACTTACCTATCGCCTATCGTCAAAGCCAGATCGTAATTGTATATGAGAAAAATGAATCAATAACATTTGGTGTATTTCCAGCCTGCGAACGGAAGACTGTGTTCTCACATCGGACGGACATGTCATGAAAAGGTTTCACTCTTCCGCAATTTAGGACGGTAGCCAGACAAACTGGGTCATTAAACTGTATCAATCGGTCTATCAAGGTTTATTCTTGATAGAAACTTCTCAAGGTTACTTTTTATGCGTATTCAATAAATGTATAATGCGTGGTTTTTTTCTAGCAAAAGTATACTCTTTTCTTTTGAAAAGCAACGAGTATGAATGATATTGTTTAAACTTCAAATAACGCTAAACAATGCTTATAATCGAATTTTACAAGTGTATTTTTAAATAAAATTCCACTTCGCACCATTCGCGAATAATTGTAAAAAGCTGCGAATATAACACTTGAATAATAAACTGATAAAATTTCGTACGTTGATTGGCGGCTGATTGTAATTTTCAAAACTTTTCATCAATCAACCAGCTATAAATATATTATGTGGGTCATTTAAACTTGAATTTTTATCGTATAATAAATTTCAACTGTAGCTGGTAGCTATTGTATGGAAACGATGGAAACAAAATAAATTTGGAGTTTCTTGTAAGAAAGACCATTACGAATTATTAATTTTTAGGTATCATTTTAATCATAGTAGTTATCTTGTGATACTGTTGATACCGATGCACATACTGTAATAAGTACGTTGGTCGAATTAATTTTCTGTATCCAAGACCAATGTCCCGATTAGGTACTTGAAACAACATCTTTTGATAAAAATGATTAAATTTTCATGTTGTTTATTATTACTTCAATCGTTCAACGCAAGTGCACTTTGTTCCATCGAAAGAATTTTAATAAATTAACGATTTTCTTACAATTGTTTGCTATCACTTGACACGTTTTGAACACATAAGTAGTGCCGATGACCTACCGCAATGAAAGATGGGCGGTTTAATCAAAAATAACTCTGAGATTAATCAAGGTACTTCGTTAAAGATTTGGAAATACACTTCATAAGACTTTGACATTTCACATTACGTGTTAGAGGAAATTTCCCGTGATTTAGAACATTGAATTTTCACCGTCATCTCAAAAACAAGCAAGATAACTTTAATTGATCACTCGTAGCCGCCAAAGCCAAGGATATTTTAATCGAGAATTGACGAATTTTTCACAATTTACGTCAAATAAATGAATACAAAAAGATAAATATGATTATTTATTTCGTAAAAAAAGACAGAACGTACTTTTACTCTGTATCAAGTGCAGGTATCTACCTAGTACCTAATTTCCTATATCAAGCTCAAATTTTCAGTTCTACACGCAGAAATTTTGATTCAAAAAAAGTACTACTAATCTATGAAGAAATTCAATTTATAATACGTAATCTACCGATTGTGTATTTATTCGTCGTATTTACTAACTACGATAAAAACAAATTTTCGATGGAGAAAATATGAAAAAATCATGATATAAAGATGTAAAAAAAGTTACCATAAAGACAGATTCATCTCGTATTGCAAACCGGCGTTAAGAAATCCAAGCGTATAAAGCTTCCTAAACTCATGATAAAAAATTTATAAAAATTATTGTTCTACTGTAATTATTGAAGTTGGAATTGCCATTTTGTATGTACTTCTTATCACTAATTCCTACATAACGTCTGCATTTCGAGCAAAGTCACGTCTAGTTTTCTTTGGTGTAAATTCAAACTTCTGTGTTCCTGCATGAAAATTTTTTATAAATGTTTACTCGGTGGAAGTGTGGGTAAGCGATATTACAAATACCTCTGTGCTTTTCATTGAACAATAGCTATCTTCTTCATCTTGGCATTCAGTGATGCAATTGATGTCTGGTTGTGTTGGAGCTTCGCAACTTTTATGTTTTTGTATTTTACTGTAAAAATAGATCGAACCATAAGAGGTCTAAATATATCGAATAAAATTTCAAAAATATCTACTAACACTGTGTATCGTATTTGCTGACTCGTACAAGCGGCATTTTCGCTTTCATTTTCACCGTTCAATTCACCTCTGATAAAACGAAATGAAATATATTATTTTACGTTATCAAAATGCATGTTTTAAATGAAAATTGAATTACTTGGTTTTTATCAAATTAAGTTGGTGGTCTTTGATTTTATTCAGTAAAGCCATCGACGGCGACGTTAATTTTACTTGAAGTACCTGTTCATAAATCAGCGATAAATTACATTGTACTTTATAAAGTTACATTTTTATTTTACCGGAAGAGAAATAGCTCTCATTTCACGAAGGTCAATACTTCTGAAGAAATCACTTATCAATAATTCTTCCACGGATGGAATCCTTTTCTTGGGATTTTTGAATATAAACTCGAGAACTTCAACTACCTATTACATAGAATAGAATTAACGAATGTTTACCGTTCATTCATTTTCTTGATAAAATGAACTAAGTATGAATGAACTCAATAAAATATTTTCATTTGAAATCATTACATGAGGATAATGAGCGACATCTAACATGTTTGCTGGTATCGGTTCTGGTTCAGTTAATTCATATCCCGCGGTCATTTCGAACAGAACATGTCCTATGAGATATCGTTAATCGTCAATGATTAACTCGTAATAGTTACGTTTCATTTAGAAAATTTAGATAAATACGCATTAATACTTAATCCGCATCATTTTACTAACCAAAACAAATTACGTCAACGGCCGAAGGGTCAGTCTGCAATAATGAACTTTTCAAAATCACCGGTTGAATTCTCGATGTGAAGCCAAGTAGAGGATTCTCTAATCCGCTCAATCTGCGGAAAAATACGCGATATTTGTAATAAAGGGAATGTTGTATAATATATAATTAATTACCGAAGAGTTATGACGTTAATAGAAACTCGAGTAAAAAACAATTGTTCACGCGATTTTTCAATAAATAATATTTATCATTAAAATATTTCGACGTATGTAGATGAAAGTCCTTTCTTGGTTACCTGGCGACGCCATTTTGTAGAATGATGTTTCCGGAATGTAAATGAAATGAAAACGTGTATTCTCTTTCACGCAAAAATAACAATGCTTCTAAAATTTGCCGACCTAAGCGTTGTATTTGAGATAAAGGTAAACCTTTACTTCGTTGTCCGTATTTATCCGACCATTCATCGTGCCAGCATGTCTGTAAAATATTTATAAGCTTAAGTTTACAGATTTTAAAATTATTTTCGAAACAAGTTTACCTTATATATTAAATCTTTCAAGCTGCCTTTGTTATTGAACGGCAATACGACAATTATATTGGCGTTTTTATTCTGGGCATTACCCTCGATAAATTCTAAATCCAGAATTGGATAAATGTACGGATGTTGTAGAGCGAGAAACAAATCTAAAATGATTCTGCGAGTAATTTGATTATAAATAATTGGAGAATTTTGACTTTGCGGCGTCAACGTCAATAAACGTTCGGTTTTTATTGATGAATCTTTCACCACAAACCAGTGTTTCCCAACTCGCGACCCTGGAAATTACGAATTTTAATATTTTTTCGTGACTTTATGCCGCGTGCGTAAACTCACCTATATCATTTAAATGTTGAATTAAAGCGTATCTGGGGCAAAATCGCAAATAATGCAAACACGCGCTTTCAGCTCTCTGCCGAGCTTTTCGTTCCAATTCCAATCTTTCATGCGAATTTGTATCCGCTTCTAAAGCCGTGTACTCGTATCTACTTTCGTGCCTTTGTGAACAAAAAAAAAGAAAACAATTAAAGCCGTATAAACATATGCGGAACAAATACTTACATAGTATACTTAAGTTTACCTTGTACAAAAACAAATGCCTTTATCTTTAGTTTTATTAGCTTTCCAGGGTAAAATACCTAAATTAAATTTCCAAGAAGAGGCGTTTAATCGAGATGAAAATACCACCGGCCCGTCAACAGCACCACACACATCTTTAGAATTACGATGAGAAAAATATTTCATCAAACAAATGCTGGATGGCACTTTAGGAAAGCCATTTTTCGAACGTGATACACTACTTATGAACATGATGATAAAAACTCTTTTGCCACCTCGTATTTTCGTAACAATGACTTATCATCGTGGAACAATATCGCATGTTTTTCGCTAGTTTCACAAGTACATACATGAAGACGACTGATGGGAAAACGTAATTATATTTTCTCATCACGCAATTTTCGAATTAGTACCGCAATTAGTTTTCATTAAATTAAAAATCCGCGAATATAATATAATTTTGTATACAAACTTGGTAAAACCGTAACCAATTTGTTAACTTAATTTTACTTCAACATTTTACATTTTCATTTGTACCTTGTCAATTTCGATGTAACAAACCAAGAACCCATATTGCGACCGATTTTATTAATAAAATCGTACAAAAATACTGGCGCCGTTCCGTTAATTTCATTATTCCTCGCGCTGTAAATCAAATTCTTTCATTAGACTATAAAAAATATGCCAGTGGGGTAAATAAAAATATATACATATTGCTAAAATTATATCAAGTACAAGAAACAGGTAAACTTATTCCTTCAACAAGTTTTTTTCAACGTAATGGTGTAATATTTCTTCATAATTTTCGATTACATTCATTAGGGGTATTCACGTTTTGAGATAGGTTTAATGCTTTAATCTATGCATGAATGTAGATAGTTATAGTCTAAAGCTGTTTTATCGGAGTCATACACGTGTTGCAAAAAATTTTGTCTTATTCACGCACGAATCATTTAACCAAACAGTCAGTGAAAATGAATAATTACCAATCAAGTGTAAGCGATTGATAATTTCTCTAAAAAGTTAATCAAGATGGTATTTCGAGCAATAATACATACACAGAATACAGAAAGATTGCATGCTTTTTGATTGTGTTAAGAACAAGATACAATTAAAACTGCATTTTCAATCAAATTGGTTTCATTAAACGTCATCGGAGATTTCACCAAGTACATTTCGAATAAATGAATAATTCTACAGAAACAATTATCCAATTTCTTATCCTTATCATAGCTATTTTCAATTGAATTGAACTGAAGAAAACCCAGATGTTCGATGGTTAAATACGCGAGTATTTTTGATCTACATGGATATATATTCATAACACTACCACGGAGTAAATAAAAACATTAATTCATTTCATTGTTAAAGGGCTACGATATGAATACGAAACGAAAACATCTAACTAGCATAATTTTCAAGTCACAAATCAGCAATCCACAAGAGTATTATTTTTGTCCATACTTTACATAACAGAAAAGTGTAAGAAACAATGAATGTTTTAAATTTAATCAACACGTAAATTTTCAAATCAGATGATCGAAAGATTATTCTAAATCATGCAAATCTTTTTCATCTCATCACAGAGACTACCTAGAGATTTCAAGAGTTCGATGAAGGCATATAAAATCTCATAATATAAAATTGGAATTTATTTCTAATAAACCTGCAAAAGCGACAAATCCAAAATAAGACAATTGCAATAATTCCAACCGCTGTAGCAACTAACACAGCAACTACCTACAAAAAAAACATGCGTTTACATTTTACAATATTGGTTTAGAAAAACAATTTATATAATACGAATAATTACCGGTGTCAAAGTTGATTCTGTAGCCCATGATATTACTCCAGTATCATGAAATTTTTCCATGCTTCTGATTTTCGTGAATGAAACAAAAATAAAATGATAAAAGTGATAACAACTGCATTTATTTTTCAACTCGAAGTGTAACGGTAAAGCTATTTATAGTTTTTGATGCATGTGATGATTCGTTGAACTCAACTTGATTATCGTGTTTTGTAATAAATTCATATCTTATCAAATCAACGATCGCATATTTAAAGGATAAATTATCGTATCAATAGAATCGTGATCAAGAGTGATCCAGTAATAATTAAATACACAAAGGTCAGAAAAATTGAAAACCATTGAAGTATACTTACAACTGCAGAGTAATTTCACTACTGCTGTTAAATCGATACGTGAACGTTTGCAGAGTAAATATTACCAAAATCCGATGCTTTTACAATTTTCATCCCTGCAGTAGCGTAGTAAAGGTTAGACATGCGCATATTGCTGACCCAAATGCAAGTACGGTACGAGCTAGGCGCTTAAAAATACAAACATACAATGTAAATGAAACACGAACATGTATCCGACGCTTATTTTAAAATCCGATAACTCGATGATTGAAAATTGAGTCAATACGTGTATTAGTGTTGGTATTTTTAAATAAGAAAATGAGATATAGCACAACTCAGTAAAAAATCTTTTAATAGTCTAAAATCATTTATCAATAAAAATTAAAAAAAAATATTCAATTAGAAAACACGGTCAATCAAACTATTCCCTAAAACTTATTTAAAAAAGTAATTAAAACATCAGTCAACTGAAAGAAGCAGGTCATTTCACATGGAACAAATACAAATAAAAGAGATCTAAAATGTAGTGAAATATTAAAAATTAGGAAGTCTTGGTTTCGGCAAAATTTTGACTCAGTACTTTCATTACTTCTCCATGCTTCAAATGAGAATGCTCGGTTTTAATTTTTCCATAATTTTCTTTCACAAATAAGGCAAATTTAGAAAGAGGTCTGACTTTGACATTTCTAGGAGATGTAGCTGAAACGCCTCCTTTTAGATTTTCATTATTAATAATTAATTCGAATCTTCCGTAACAATATCCACAACGTTTTCTATCCAAATTTAATGATTTGGAATGTCTTCCAATCCTGCGTTTAAATAAAACAAAAAAAATTAAAAATAAAAAATTTCTCCATTTTTTAAATTTGATTTACTCACGTATAACCACAGCTGACACATTTATATTTGAATTTCGTCTGGACCGCATAATCGTGACATCTTTTGATAGCTGGTAATTCGGGAAACCTTCGAAGAGCTTTATTTGCCCAAGACTTCCAACATGGCCCATGACCGTCGGCTTTGTTATCGATAATCCAAGCCGCAGCATGACAAAGCTCATGAATCAAAGTATCCCTTAAACGCTCAGGACTTTCAATAATCTAAAAAATATATTTTAGATTCTTCGTTACGAAAATTAATAACGAAAAATGTTCACAAACTTTAGTAGATAATGCTATCCTCGATACTCTCAAGCACTCTTTATTCGGTCCAATCACGGTCTTCACTCTTCTATTATAACATAATCCCGAAGAAGATCGCATACGAGCGTTCCATTCGATTTTCAAATCTTCTGGTAACTGTACAAATAATTATTTGGATAAGTAACGAGAATTCATAGGACATTCCAAAGCTACTAAATATTACTTTATTATCGAAAACTTCTTTATTAAATAAAACGAAAAGTTTTTGAGCCAATTGTTGTTTGAGTTTTTTAAATGATTTTCTATACGGTTGTGCTTCTGGATGAACCATGTGAGGACTGGTAAGAGCTAAAATAAAAAAGAAATTATAATAAAATAACCAATAAAACATGAACGAGTGAAACACCTACTTGATAAAGATCGTAAAAACGATAGCGGTTCTTTTCTTGCATCCGGCGTGCGAGTCGGGGTCAATTTTTTCAAGTTTTTCAACTTGAATGTAATAGGTGTAATTTTTTTCTTTTCCTTTAGGCTACTCCCAGGAGTAAAACTAGGCGAAGACGTCAAATCAATTAACACTTTACTTGGTGACTCGGCGGACGAATCAGAGTCAGAAAAGGTTTTTATGCGATTGAATCTTTTAGCCTTGATGGTTTTTTTCGGCTGAATATTCTTCAAGTTCTTTTTCACCACTTCTTTTGGTAACTTGCGATTAATTGAACACAAATCATTTTCCTCTGAGGCGGATAAAGATGACAGTGAGGAAGATATGGATTTTTTAGCGTCTGACAGTGGGTTTTCTTCGTCGCTACTGACACGGAATTTTTTTGGGTTTCTTGTTTCTTTATTATCGTCTTCACCCTCGCTGAAGCTGTCATCGGAACTGGAACGTTTACCTTTGATGATATAAGGAGTAAAAATGCCATCGTCTGGAAATTCCGAATGTTTCCTGAAAAGATTTTTCCGCTGTAAATTTATCTAGATTATTTTTACAGGTTTAATGAATCAGATTTATTTACTTGAATTTAGAACGAGGTGTTGTGGTTTTGATTACATCAAATTTTATATTTTCGGAAATAAATTTGTGGTATAATGAGAAACTTTCGTTGTCAACGGATGAAGCATCCGACACGATAAACGAGTCTTTTTTCTTCTTGGTTTTCTTGACTTTAGTTCGGACGGCATTTTCTTTTGATTTTCCTAAAAATTAAAAAAGAACAATTCATGTGTTGCAATTTCTTTCGAACTCGAAAAATTTTAACAGATTTCCAAATTTATTACCTTTTTTCTTAATTTCTTCTTTTTCATCTCTTCTTTCTTCTTCACAATTTAATTCCGAAAGAACTTTATTTCTTTTCCTGGAAAGTAATATATTCGAAATCATAAGGAATTAAAAACACGTCTCGACCCAACAAGCGCAAATGAACATATGAAATTAAAAACGCACGTTTCGACCTAACAAACGCAAATGAACATATTTGTTGGTTCTATGTCAAACGGCCGCCACGCCAAACGACTGCCATGGCTTTTTATTTATGAAAAAAACGGCCGCCACGACAAATGACCGGTATTTTTAAAAGAATTTCAAAATGTATGGTACGTCAATTGACCGCCATAAAAATAAAAAATATCATTTTATAATTTGTACAAATAAAAGCTTCAAACGAACGCCATCACGTAATAAAAACGTGATGTAGTGATACGAAATATTTGTACTTACTTATCTTTGGCTTTTGTTGTTTCAACATTCGATTTCGTTTCTTTCTTAATAATCGCTTTTGAATCGAGGTTATCGTGAATTTTTATGCTATTGTTACTGCCTTTGGTATCTTCATTTAGCAGATGGTTCTCACGAGATAAAAAATCATCGTTATCTAGGTATTTATTATTTGAGGGTACGACACTAACCCGCAATATGGGCGAAATATCTTCACTAATAATTCCACTAGAATCATCCATGAGAAAAGGGGTTTTTTCGACGTTTCTAACAGAATCATTTTGCTCGTTCGATAAACTATTGAATAACTTCTTATTAATAGGTTTATGTTTAAATTTCACGGAATGCGTCGTTTGAACCTTTTCTAAACTTAAATTAAGCATTTCATCTTCTAAATTATTCAACTCTTCGACATCGTGCGATATCTTTTCGTCGGGTATTTTATCACAGTTATTCGTAGGCGTGCTCGATTTCACATGCTGTGTTTGCGTTTTATCGTTTATCTTTATAGCAGTCATCTGTTCTAAACAATCATAATAATCAACGTTAGTTTTTGCTTTCGGTGCTCTTTTTTTACGAAACGTTATTTTCTCCAGTCCAGCGTGAACTTCTTGAATTATTTTCTTAAATGTTGTTTTACTTTCGGATAATCTCGACTGATTGGATGGACCTGGTATTGATATAACCTTCTTCTCCTCGCGATCGGAAAGAGATCGGTCGGAAGAAAAATGCAGCGATTCAGAACACGATTTTAAGGATGGTGTTGAGTCATTTGTAATCAAAGAAGAGTTGGTAGATTCATCAATTGTAATTTTTCTTTGATTGTACGTTTTTCGATTAACTCCTCGATAACTGGTAGCGTTTCTTGTAGTTTTTAATTTATTTTCGCGTAGTTTATCTAAACAGGATAATATTTTCTTTTTAATATTTCGGTCAAGTAAAGATAAAAGTCGCCATATTATGATAAAAATTTAGTCTAATTATACGCAGTAGTAGTAGTTGTTAAATTATACATAAAATAATTACGTACCAGCGGAAAGTTTTGAAAATTTAGGAGCCCCTTTTATTTTACCAGTTGCTGGAGTTAGAGCAGTTACAAACGTGAAAGATGTATCCATATTAAGGAATCTACATTCATCAAAATTACTGATATATAAAAATCTCACAGACAGCTATGAAAATTAATTAAGGATGTACAAAGATTCTTATCATACCGAGTAAATTAATTATTTAAAACAAGGAACATTAATTGACGGTTATCATACTTGTCATTACGCCTGACTACAAGTTACTGAACTTCCATAAATTTTTGATATAAAATATTTCATTAAAATATACCTATAGTGTGAATAATAACGACGGTTATAATAAAAATTACCACGAATTTAAACAAAAATTCTAAATAAAAAAGCGATTATTTTAACTCAGCTTCATTCAAATTTCCTCGTTGTTTTTCCGATTCGAAAAAAAATTCCATTTTTTGAACTGCATTTTCATCTAACGAACATTTTTCAAACAGTGTTGCTCTTCGTAGTAATGAAAAGTTGAAAATTGCTATAAAAGTTCATTGTTATCAATTGTTTTTCGTTTTTTTTTCGTCAATTTTTCTTGAAAACAGTGAAAAGTAAAGTAATTAAAATGAATAAACGGTAAATAAATCATATAAATCCAAATAGTTGAAAATTAGTCATTTTTTATGGAAAAAATTGAAAACCCCAAAATAACAACAATGTAAACGCAGTGTCGCCAAACTGAGAAATTTCCATAACGACAATCAACCGAAATCACAAAATACCAAAACTTCGAGCGATTGTTGGTAAGAGCCTTGTGAAATTAGATTTACCCGTTCCAAACCAAAACACCAAAACAGTTGATTGTAGGATGGCGACATGTGAATACTTATCTAAAATTTGTCATCGTTTAACGGAATGTATTTTAATATAATTACTTTTTTATTTCATAATTATAATGTCTGCCGAAAATAAAAGTGATACGAAATCGAATAAAGATGAAAAGTGCGCTGTAAACAAAAAGTTATTCTCGACAACAATCCGTGTAACCGTTTCTCTACGGGAACCTGATGAAGAATCTTGCTCAGTATTCAATTATATTTCTCTCATCGCCGAAGAGGTAAGCTACGTGGAAATATAATATTTATTAGAGCATAATTTGCATTTATAATCAACGTAAAACCTCCCACCGACCCGATATCGATACAATCACTAGGCTGAAACGAAACTCAATATCGAGGTATTCTCAAAATGGCTCATCGTACTCTCCCCTACAAAAGCAAATTTTTTTCACGAATGTACGTGATAATATAAACTTTCAAAGCACCAAGACGCCATTTTATGCTTAAAAGTTTTCCTACGCTTTATATTCTCGTGAATAAATCGCGATTAGTAATTTCATCGCTGAGGTTAAGAATCGACGTAATTAAACAATTACTCATTTTTACCCATGCATGAGGTAGTACCGAATATCCGTACAGTTGTCAAAGTCAGTTGGTACATCCGAATTGCAATTATACGAACGTTACCAATATCATCTTTGTTCATGTGTAGTTTCGGGTGCATTGTCACTTACGTTCTTATCACTGCTTTTGCGGTATACCGTATACTCGATTGTACTATTGGTTCGTGTATATAGCTTATATACGGTGTGAATTTGGTTCCCGCATACATTCGCGTGAAATTTTACCATTTTCGATGAAATGTCTGTACGCTACGATTAGGCTCTTTAACATGGTTCGTAGCATTTGTCGAATATTCAGTATTCGGTAAATTTCTCAGCGGCGTATTGCGTACGAACAACGTCGATGTGAAATTAGGCAATGAGTAACATAAATAATGTTATTTTTATGCTTATCTTCGTGTACTGTTTGTAAATTATGCTTCGAAATCGTATTTTTTTACCCAATACATGTGTTACTCCGTGTAACTAAATCGTGCAAAGGAATTAGCTGCGGATACAACCACAATCGGCGTAAAAGTTAACACCCTTTTGGATACGAATAGGTAAATTTGTATACCCTAGATACCTTATATAGCATTGCTGTATTCATTTGGAGGTACGCGTCGCTTGACAAATGAAATAATGTTATTTTACATTTTAGCAAATACAAGCTCTTCGGAACCGTGTTGTTTTCATTCTCGCATAAAAACAAAAAAATATTTAAAAAAATAACATATTTTGAAATACCTACGCGCGATAATTACATCGATGAATTTAACCGTGTGGTAACGCTATCGTTGCTTTTGGCGGGAAACTTTGCGACGTGGTTTTATTATACGAAAGGGCAAAATTCTTGGAATTTATAATTTTTCTATGAAGAATTTCGGCTAGTGTGAATTCAATTGTATGAAACAATTGCAAGTAAAAGAATTACAAATAATTTGCATGTACGTTGAAATTATCACTTTAATCCTTGCTGCTTGTATTAGGAGAGTAGAACGTAGTAGGAGGTTCTTTATGAATGGGCGTAAACATTAGTACGTATTTCGTCGAATGTCTTGTCGTTTGATTGGATTTTCCAGCTTCCTTTGAGTGCACTTTTTTTTACGTGCTTGGACGAGTTTACGCGCGTTTTCCAGTGTTACCAATCGTAACGATGTGCGCGTAAAGTAACGAGGTTTTTTATGGATTGTTTTTTGTCCGAAGTTCGTCAATTTTATTTGACGCGATTATTAATGATTTTTTCTTCTTGTACAGAAACGTAATCGCAGACGCGAAAAAGAGAAGATATCCGTGAATGGCGATATCGAAGAAAACGAACAATTAGACGATGAAGTGAAAAAAATAGCGCAACATTTTGAAGAAAAATATGTAAGTTTTGAAAACGAAGGCGATAGTACAGTTGTAAACTGTAAATAAATTGCAATTTGTGGAAGAAGCATGAATTTCGGTGTGACGAATATTGATACAAAAACAAAATTCACAAGACCGAGAGGCATCCTTGCTCCCCTCTTGCTACACCTGTGGGACTACGAATTTTGAAATTGGCTGGAAAATTTTTATACCGATGAAATTTTAATATTTTGATGTCTATTGATTGGTATTCGTTAGTACCACAATTTTCCATCATTAGATTGGATTTCCGGCATTTCCCCTGCCTAGGGGGCGATAACCCCCAAAATGTGGAGCCAAGAAAAGTTGTCTATCGAAGTTGAAATTTTGCTCAAGAAAAACATATAAAGCGAACATGTCACTGCTGAAATCATTTTCTTCACTCGACCCCTCTTACCCTCCACCCCCAACCCCCATGATGTAATATGAGTAATACGATGTAATAATCCCACAAAAAAGCAACTGCATTCAATGTGACCAGAACAAATTTTAGTTTCATAAATTCGAATACAAAAATGAAATCTTTTACATTTTGGATACATTCGTGCCCCCCCTTGCCCCCCCCCCCGGTTTGTAGAGCTACGAATTCTCGGAACATTCTGGAAAATTTTCTTACCGACGAAATTTCAATATCGTAGTGTCTATCAATAGGTACTCGTTAGTACTAGGTTTTTTCATCTTTAGACTGCTTTTTTCGTAAACCTCCCTCCCCAGGGGGCGCTAACCCCTAAAATGTGGAGCCAAAAAAATTATGTCACAAAGCTCTTATTTTTCGCTTGGAGAAAACACGTGAAACGCACATATTAGTGTATAATTTCAGACAACGATGCCCATTTCCCTAGGATCCACCCCCCCCCCCTCAAGTTAAAAACGCGTTTACTACGTTACCTGTTGATTTTACGAAAAAAAGTGTTTCATGAAAATTGTTGCTCGAAATCTTCTCTACACTTTGATCATTTCAAAAAATCATTTTAGAGCAACCCTTCTTGCTCGAAATGGAGAAAACTTCCTCAAATAAATTCCAAAATCTCGTTTTCTCACATTTCTGCAAGAAATATCAAAAATTTAGTAAAATTTGTAACTACATGAAATTTTCAGAATTAATTTTTTCCTTTTAAGTAAGTTACATCATGGAAAAATCAATCACCCTATCTTCGTTTCGGGGGTTCCACCCCCTAATTGCATTTGAAAAATCGCTTTTACAAAATAAATCTTCAAACAAAACTTTTTCCATGGTAATTTTTCTACAATTTCAGTTATCTTGATATATGCGCTAGGAGTATCACTTGCTCCTTTAATTTGAGGGAAGTTTTATTTTGAAAATTACGGATTCTTACTCCTCAAATTGAAAAAAAAAAGCTAAAACAACCCTTGCTTTTTTTTTTTGCCTGTTGAATTGAAAATTATTATTTGCCTTCTCCCTTGTCCCTCCTGTGGAATACCTTCTATATCTCGAATTCGTTTTTCGTTTTTATTTATTTTCAAGCATGTGCGTATATATTTTTATTTTTAACGAAATTTTACTTTAAAATGTAATTTAGATCGAGATTCTTAGTTATAAAATTGATATTTTTCATTTTCATCACAGGGCGGCGGCAATACGAAGAAGAAAAAGAAGAAAAAACCTCCTACATTTTACAACTACACAGAATTGGCAGCTGGATACGATGAAAATGATTCGTTTATCGATAATTCGGAAGCTGTAAGAAAATCAATTTTTGTAAATGAAGGTCGAATGTGGAATATATTGAAAATGCGATTTTTTTCAGTTCGATGAAGCATTACCCGATGAAATGGAAACCATCCATGGTGGTTATTATGTAAATTGCGGGCAGCTAGAATTTAAAAAGGTGGAATTAGGAGAAGATACGTCCGAATTTGAAGAAATTCGAATAAACAAGAAAAAAGTAAGCGCTTAGTTCAACGGAACAAAGATGATGAGGAAAAATCGTAAAAATAAATTTATTTTGTAGAATTGCGTATTAAAAAGCGACGATTCGGATAGTGAAAACGATTCCGATAAATCGGATATTGGAAAAGCCGATTCAATAGACGGTGAAGTTGAAACTACGCACAAAGTAAGCTTTCGCGAGAAATAACCACTAAATCGTGTTTATAAATAATACATTACGCATTAATCGCAGAAGTTACCAGAAGAAATCATTCACAAAGGAAACGAGATCGCTAAAAGCGTCACCGAAGTTTCGAAAACCAGCGCCAGTGAAAAAATAAAATTGGAGAAATCCAAAGAAAACGTTCCCAGTAACGGGGCAGTTCAGGTGAACGGCGAAATGATCAAGAAACGTAAAAAATACAAGAAACGTCGATTAGAAGACGAAGAACCAGTCGATGGTTTATCAAAATCAAAAAAGAAGGCCATAACTGTTAAAACCATGTTGGAAGAGAAACGTGTCGTCGAAAGTACGTCGTTATTTGGTTATTTTACGCAAATTTAAATCGTTCGAATTATCGTTATTGTGGTTTTTATAGATGGAGATGTTTGCGTTGCAACTGCTGCTTCTGTTGCGGCCGCTGTTCTCAAATCAGCTTCCGATAATGTACGTAATTCCATCAACGATGTTATAGAATCCGTTGTAAACGCAGCTAGAAACGAAGATTCGCGAGATAGTACTTGTTCGAGTTCCGATACTAAATCAATAGGTAATTACCACCGGGAGAGGTTACAAAAAGGCTTGAATCAAGTTACGAAAAATCCATTTCCGATTATAGATTCGAGAACGAGCTACGATACCGAAAAAGATAGTCATCATGAAGAAATGGAAGTAACCGAAGCATCTGGAGGGGCTTGTGGTTTCCCCAACGTTCCCAAAGAACAAATCAAGTTACCGGATAATTTACCCGCTGATGTTTTGGATCTTGTTACGCAGATAAAAAACGCTGCTCAAAAATCCGACTTAGGAGTGAGAACGTTCTTCAATCCGTATATTAACTCGAGATTACTGAGGTAAACGACGATATTCGCGTAATATCGAACTTCTTTAACGGGTTGATTATTTCTTTGGTTGATTTATAGTCTGGAAATCAAAGTCAGACCGTTGATGTCGAATGTCAGGCATGCTCTGTATGGCCATTTATCGAATTTCTTACCATGTTCTAAAGATACGTTGATGAAACGTGCTAAAAAATTATTAATCGAAGAAGAAGAAAAGCACATGGTGGAGCCGTTTAAAAAGTACGTGATTTGTGTTAATTTAACGATCGTTGGATGATAATTTGTACGATGTTATTTGTGGTTTTTAGGCTGAAAGCCAATGTCGATAAGACAATGCCCACGTTACTCAGTAATTACGAAGTGCTTTACCAGAAAGCTGTCGAAGAAAAGTAAGATTTTTGGGATTTTTTTGAAGATTTCTCGAGACGTTGAAATAATCGATGATCGTTTGGTTGTATTTGGTGAAAGTTTTTTGGTGAAATGGAGGTGTCGTTTTTAATGAGAAAATTAGTTTGAGATTGTTTTGTGATTTTAATCAGTCTTATGATGTTTCTAGTGTTTTTTTCATTTTGATTTTTTTTTTTCAAAAAATTGAGCTAGTTTTGGATCAAGAACAAAAAATTGAAAATCATTATTAAAATTGAGAAAATAGTTGAAAGATACAGGAGGTGAAATGAGTTGGATAATTTTTTTTTCCAGAATGTTGTGAAAATAGCAATACGTGAATCAAAAAGCAATCTCACGAGGGAACCTCTTGAGGTGACCGGCTCGGATTTAAACAGGAGTTGGATTTTTGGAAAGAGAATGTCAGAAAACTCTCAAAACCAAAATTTCTTCAAAAAATAGAGAATTAAAAGCTAAATTTATCTGGAAAAAATGATCAAACCGTGTAAAAAATATTTTCCTTCGAATTCGAACCCGCTGAATCCGAAAATTGCATTATCGAGCCGCTCTGGAGCCTCCAACGCAATTTTCATTTTTCTCCAGAAATTCCAAAATGCTCCAGACTCGAGGTCACCGACTGGAATTTTCTGGAAATGTGATGAAGTTGGTTGGGTAGGTGAGGAACAAGATGAAACTAAATTTTTAGTTACCTAATCTCGTATGGACGCCTTCTGGAGCGTTTTGAAATTTCTGGAGAAAAAGTGAAATCGCGCTGGAGGCTCCAGAACGGCTTGGCAATGAGATTTTCGGATTTAACGGGTCCAAATTAGGGGGAATATTTTTGGCCCTATTCAAAATTATTTTTCAAACTTTTTTTCATTTCCTATTTTAATGGAAATTTCGTAATTTTCGATTTTCAAAAATTCGCTAAAAATCGAGAAGTCAACTTGGGCAGCTGAAATTTTGTTTTAGGGTTTTTTTGACATGCTCTTTCCAAAAATCCAACTTCCATTCAAATCCAAGCAGGTCACTTTGAGGGGTTCCCTAGTCAGACGGATTCACTAATCTCGAAATAAAACAGCTTTCGATCATCTGTGAAATTTTGAGTTTATTTCAGACATTTATATTCATTTATTTTTGTATTTTTCAACAGAGCTGGTGATTTGACTAAGAATGGAGATATGGACGAGAAAAAATCGCCGAAATTACCGTCCAAAAAATTCATATGGACTGAAGAAACAAGGTACGGTTGATAAATCAAATTGCAAAACTTCTGATGGCATTGAAAATACATTTACGTTTATTTCTTAGAAACTGCCTAAGAGACTTGGTGGCGTGTCGTCTGAAGTGCTTCCACATGTTAAAACCTAGAAAAGAATCGATGGACGAATACGTTAAAAAGTTCCTCGAGACTAGGGTGAAATCTATATGGCCGCCGGGATGGATGGAAACGTCGATTTTATGGAAAGAGTTCCATAATACTAGTAATACTACGTGAGTATTTCGTGACTTTCTTCAAAGTCGATCTACAAAGATATGTAATGACGGCGGACTTTTGAATTCGCAGAACTAAACCTAAGAAACCTTCTCTAACGAGTCAAAACGCTACGACGCCAACGACTACGCCAACTTCATCGACGGCATCGGCCACGACGACGAATACGACGAAAAAATCGCATTCATCCACAGTTCCTACTAGCAATAATTCAAACGCGACCGTGACCAGTATGAACGCCGCTAGTTACAGCAACTTGTTGACGAACTCGTTGACGTTGCAATCGCTGGCGATGCAGTATTCTCAGTCAGACTTGGGTTACCCGATTACGTCAAGTTCCAGCATTCCTTACGCGCATGATCTCAATTTACTTACTGCCGCTGGTACGTTTTCGGCGCAGAATCCGAATATACCGTTTTCGATGGATATCCTGTCTCGCATCGCCTTAGCCAACAATCAGTTCACCTCCGGTTTACATGGATTTCCCAAGGTGAAAAGCCCCCCGAAGAAGCAAAGCCCTTCGCCGGGGTATTCCTCCTCGCAGAGATCCACGACGCCGCATTCGAATCAGTCCGCGAGTTCGTTCATGGACGCGAAAAAAATCGACAAGATGGCCGACGCGAAATTCAACGATTTAATGAAAATCGACTCGATAATTAACGCGAACAAAGGTAGCAAAAAAGAGCACCATATGTTGAACCATATATCGCAATATAATAAGCATTATAGTCATAAAACCGAAAAACGTAAATCTATCGCTGGACACGAACGCAAAGAGAGTTTCTCCAGTACGAAGACGTCATCTGGTACGCATAGTAATTCAGCGCCATCCAGTACCAAAGCTACCCCATGCGAGGTACTAGATTTATCGCCGAATAAGCCTTTGAAAAGTGATAAAAGCGAGACCGTCCATCAGAATGCCTCGGATCATAAAAACGATACTAGCGTTCCATCAGCTACTGCCAAAGATCATAATTACTGGTCGACGTCTGCCAAAAAAGACGACGAAGTTAAAGAGCCCAAAGAAAAGCCTGTTTTGCCGTTAATTCAGCGATCTATTCCATCGGTAAGTTGTGAAATTAGCGTTTCTAATTGACGGGTCGCTTTTGTGTTCGTTTTTTCGCTTATTTATGTTCATTGAATTGTATTTTATCGTGTTTTTTTTTCTTGTATTCGTGTTTCAATTTTTTAAACCCGCGTACGCGGAATTTTACCGAAAAATGCTTATTTATACGCCTTACAATTAAATATACAATCGGAAGTATTCCTGAATCTGATTTCTTCTACGTTTTATCTGCTTATTAACGTCGTGTTCACATCGATAAATTCGCTTTATAAAATCGCTTATTCGTGACACAAAAATGCACATTTCGGCGCTACTTCGCTGTATCTATGAACCTCCTATGGCTTCTAACACCGCATGTTCTATGATTATTTAACGCCAGCGGTAAATATGAATTATATGTAAATAATCCCGAATTATGCACATATATTGATGGTGAAATCTGCATCGTTGCAGGAAACAACACCGGTTTCTTTGTCCCAGGTTGCCACCCCGAAACCGACACATATCAGTAGAAAACAACGTATTTTACAAGAAAGCGCCAAATCAGCAGCTCAAGAAGTATCAAACACCGAAACGTTTAAATCTAACTCGGATAACTCCAAAACGCTTCAGACGGTTAATTTCAAGGAATCTACTTACTTCAACGAATCTCGAGAACGCAATGTTATTCCTTCCAAGGTAAATACTCGGTAAAGTTACATCTTTGAGATATTCTAACGAGCGATTCGTCATAGGAGGAAGATAGACTGTGCAGTATTAAGGAAGATAAAAAACCTTCTAGTGTTTTGGAGGAGAAACAAATAATAGAAGAGACTGCTACCGCGACTGATATATTAAGTAAAATAATCAACGACACTTTACAAAATAATACTCCATTGCAACCGCAATTTACAAATCCTATGTTCGAGGTAATTAACCGTATTTCAATTGGCAACGAAACGACACACAGAACGCGCTGCAACGAAATGTTGAAAACAGGATACTTGGAACTGTAATACACGAAAAAATTGTAGTTTTTAAATTTTTACTCAAAAACGAGAGGGTTTTAGAAAATTTTTCATCTTTTATAATTTGAAAAAAATTAAATTTCCTATTTTTTTGTATAAAAACAATTACATTTTGATCATTTTTAAGGTTGTAAAGCTCGTTTCTTCTCGCTGATTTTCAGCTTTTTTCAACGTTTTGTAATTTTGCTTTAAAATCATCTCTAATTTAAGTTGGAAACTCGAATTTTTTGTAAATCTCGAGTTTGTAGAATTTTTTTCCTTTTTTTAACGATTTAACAATGATATTTGTTGATGAATTTTTCGCTAAAATATTCACTATTAATTATTTCATGATTATGTTAGTCTCTCGACATTAATTTTAGTATCATTGATACATCGTTGAAAAGAGGAAAAAATTCTGAAAATTCGAGATGTACGAAAAAATCGAGTTTCAGGCTTAATCTTGAAGTAATTTGAACGCAAAGTCGCAAAGTATTGAAAAAAGCTGAAAATCAGTGAGAATAAAATGAACTTTACAACCTTAAAAATGGTCAAAACGTGATTGTTCTTATATCAAAAAATAGGAAATTTAATTTTCTTCGAACTAAACAAGATGAAAAATTTTCTAAAATCCTCTCGTTTTCGAGTAAAAATTTAAAAACTACAATTTCCCGACATACTACGATTCAAGTATCCCATTTTCAAGTTTTTCGTCACCGCGCCATCATATGTCAGCCATTTTGAATTTCGTTGCCGATACGTATTGCGTAAAAACTCGAGTATAATTTCGCGTAAATTTTTAGAATACTAAAATAAAGCAAGAAATCAAAGTTGAAGACGTGGAACTACAATTAAACGAGTTCAACATGGAGAAACCAGCCAATCCGTCGGTTCGAGAATCTCAAACGCCTTTAGATAAATCAAGTACGGCGACAAATTCGGAACGTAAGACGTCTAGTAATGATCGAGCGGAAATCGAGGCGGCCGAAGTGATAAAAGATCTTCTGGTGTTGAATCAAATCGGAGGTCATAATTCGATGAGAAGGTTGGATTATCAAGATTCAAGATATATCGAAAATAGGGTAAAGTAGATTATATTTTTTGATGAGTTTTTCATTGTAAATAGCTGATGTTGGATTTCGAATTTTATAGCATTTGAATTCAGATTTAAATTATAGTAACGGTTCAATGCTATCTCAGTCTAGTCCTCATAGTTCTAATAATAATAAAACATCTTCCATACCTAGAATGAATCTTACCGGATTTCAAGATGAGTTTTTACAGCATATATTTAAAATGGATCGTGATAGTTCGTCTCAGTAAGTGATCATTTTCTGTGTTTTGGTTTCGATTCGTGTAGTGAAATTAATTATCTGGATGTTTAAACTTGACATTTTGTTTTAGTGGTAGCAGTTCTACGCCAGATAATTGTTTCTCGTCGGATTTTCCTTCATTAGAAGTAAGGTTTTCGAAAATATATCGAATAACGTGAAAAGCGAATTTATGTAAAAAATTATTTTAATTTTCAGAACAATAAAACGTCATTTAATCACGTATCCTCTTCTTCGGTTAAACCAGGTTAGTTAACTATGTTAACACACCTACCACTGTGAGAAAAAAATCCTGCAATTTTTCAAATAAAACATTTCTCATTGTTTTATAATAATTGCAGGAAATTCGTCGATATTCAATTATCAATCTGTGATTATGCCTCCATCATCTGTTAAATGGCATACACCAGGTAAATAACGATTTACGATTAATTCGGAGGTATATCAACGAATGGGTTTTATTTGCGGGTATTTTTCAGAATCTAAATCGTAGCGGTATGGAATTCAAATGCACTGCCTTCATTGCAATCTGTTTTTGACTTGTTTCGATTATTTGTCTTTTTTTTTCTTTTTTTTTACGAAGCCTATGTTAATTATTTTCGTATTGTATCATAGGTATGATTTATAAATATATTATTTTGGAATGTGTAATTTTGTAGAATAAACGTGATTTATAAATTTTGTATTGATTTGTGTGGTTTACGTTTTTATTAATAAAATATTCGTATTTGAGTTGTATATTTTGAGTTGTTTCGTTATTTTATTGATTTATGTTTTCAGGAAATGAAATATACAAGAATATATTTGTGTTGAGAATTTTTTCGTATTATGAAGTTCGCTTTTGACTTTAAGTTCCTAATTTTGCGGAAAGTGTACGAATGACGGCATGTGTAATTGGTTACAATACGAAGAGATGAAATTTTAAGTGACAGTGCCAATTCAGCGAAGCGAAATTTTGTCCTCGTTTCCTTCAAAATTAATAAGTAAATTTAAATCTGATTAAACGTCCTTAATTAATCTGTGTTAATGTAAAATGACAACACGCAATAGATTTTTGCTATTTTCACAACATTCTACATTCATATTTTTAGTTAACGAGTTGAGCTTTGTAGAGGGCGCAGTAGTAGCCCACCTTGCGGAAAAAGTGCTTTGGCATTGTACAAAATGCGACGTTTATCTGTCATGTGCAATATTATGTAAACAAAAATCGCGGCGTTTTGTTGTTTTTTTATTGTTTTTTGCCAAAAAAAAGTGAAAAAAAATAATGAAAGGAAAAGAAAAAACGAAAAACAATACGGAAACCCAGTAAAGGGATTAATTTATCATTTGCAGCCCTTGTGCTTAGTAGTTAGACATTTGTGCAAAATTGAAATTTGCGTAACGTGATGTAATACGTATCGTTAAACGTTTCAAGTTAGATGTTTTCATTTGCGTATTTATGATAATTCAGAAATCAACGCCATAATGGAGGGAATTTCGGCTCGCGAAAGATTTTTTCCTATTCAAGATATCTCAGAAGTGGTGCAATTATTCAAATACGAATTGGAAAACACCAAAGAGCCGGATTTAGCGTTGTTATCAATAGTTGTCGGAAGTATTGAGAATTTATTAACATGTAATAGAACAAATGTTACGCCAAATGAAAGTGACGTTTTCGGTAACCCGAAATTACCGATTATTGAGTATAAAATCGTCGACGCGCTGTATAAAAAATTCCACTCCACTATTAAAGGATATGTGGATATGTCTGTATTTGGAAATATTAAATTTGCTTCTAGAGAACTCGTAAAACGAGTATCGGATGTGATATGGAATTCATTGACTCGAAGTTATTATAAGGACAGAGCGCATTTGCAAAGTTTATATAGTTATTTGACAGGTGAAAACTTTCAAAATGTAAATACAAGAAATCAAACCCATATGTGCTTATGTATATGTTTCTTTCAGGAAGTAAATTAGATTGCTTTGGTGTAGCTTTCGCTGTTGTAGCTGGTTGCCAAGTTTTGGGTTTTAGCGACGTACATTTAGCTCTCTCCGAAGATCACGCTTGGGTAATATTTGGAGAAAATTCATCAGAAACAGCCGAGGTTACTTGGCATGGTGTGTATTATATCGATATCGTATTTTAGAAACGTGTTTTTTGATAATCACCAAAATAATTCAGGTAAAGGGAACGAAGACAAAAGAGGCCAATCCGTCGATGCTGGTGTCGCATCTAAATGCTGGCTATACTTGAATGGTTGTCCTGTCAGATGTAACAGATATATGGAAGTCGCTGCTCTAGTATCCGCTATTAATCCGAGTTTAAACGTCAATAGCGACGCTATCGAGGTGGCCTTACTGCAACAAGAATTATTATGGTTGTTATACGATATGGGCCATCTATCTAAATACCCAATGGCAATCGGTTCGTATACGTGGGATTTCATTAATTCGATGGCTAGCTTTGTAGTAATTCGTGAATCGTGGTATAGGAAATTTAGGTGATCTCGAAGAAATAAACCCTTCACCTGGTAGATTACCGTGTTCTACGTTATTTCACGAAGCAATCACAGCTGCTCGATTGTGTTATAAAAATATGCATGTTTATCCTTACACATACCAAGGTGGTTACTTCTATAGACATAATATGTACAAAGAAGCTTTCGAAAGTTGGGCCAATGCTAGCGACGTCTTGAAACAGTAAGTAATTCGAATGGAATATTTTTTCAGCAGTTTTGCGTATTTTATGTTGACGTGTGTTGTGTAAACACTCGTTGGTGAATCGCAAATAACAAGTTGTTCGATTTATTTTTAAACGAGATGAAATCGTGTTATATTTTACGATTGGGTAATTTTTTTGAAGAGTGCGAGGGGTGGAAGTATGATCGAAAAATAAGCGAAAATAAAAATATGTTTT
This sequence comes from Maconellicoccus hirsutus, assembly GCA_003261595.1. NCBI lineage: Eukaryota > Metazoa > Arthropoda > Insecta > Hemiptera > Pseudococcidae > Maconellicoccus > Maconellicoccus hirsutus. The sequence continues at coordinate 50,879 of QBDW01001283.1, forward strand.
CGTTGAAATCATTTAATGAAATTGGATGACTTATTCGTGTCATTTTGAGGAAAATAAAATGCAAAGAATTAAATCTAATCGAAATTTTAAACATCGCCTCGCTTCATGTGCCACCTCAGTTTACTCCATTTAAATCTCTTCCGTTCTCACTTTCACTTTGGAATTTTCGAAACACATAATCGCGTTACCGTCTAATTCAACCATTTCCCCAGGTACAACTACACCAGAGACGACGAAGAAATCTACAAAGAAGTAATGGAAATAGCCAACGAGTTAATTCCGCACATAATGAAAGTGGTGAGCGGTCACAGCGCGAAATCGATTCTAAAAGATCCGGAATGTTTTGCTCATTTGTTACGCTTCTACGACGGTATCTGCCAATGGGAAGAAGGCAGTCAAACTCCCGTACTGCACATCGGCTGGGCGAAGCCTTTAGTCAATACCATTTCCAAATTCGACGCTCAGGTTCGCGGCCAAGTAGCCATCATGGAGCAAGATTTCAATTGCGATGGCGACGAAAACTGCAACAGCGTCAAATCGACCAAAAACGAAGACCGACCAAAGAAAGAAAACGGTAAATCTGACTTCATCGGTGATACGATCAACGACCATAAAACGGAATTAGATTCGAGTAATTTACATCCGGGAATTAAAGAATTAACCGCGGCCTGCGGCGAAAAGCTACTCAATCGCGATTTCCTTATACAAGGCGGTGGCGAACCTTTTGTCGGCGACTCTGACGTCATAAAGGTGATACCTCCTTTGGCTAGTGAAAATGAAAACGATATTTTCGAAAGCGTCGCCATAACTCCTACTCATCAACCGAGGATTATTTTGACCAGCGAGAAGATGAGAGGCTTGAAGAATCTTTTGCTCGGCGAGAAGCTCAACACGCATGCTATATCTTTACAACTAACCGCTCAGTCTCAGGTACAAGTCGGTAGTAAGAAGTCTCTGTTCAGGGAGTCTTCCGAATCCGGTATTAACGTGCGCTCCAAACGATCACGTCGTGAGTGATTCCTTTCTCCAAGACTAATCAGTCTCTAAACATTACCTTGTTTTTTATATAAATCAAAATTATTAAACGCGCATGCGCGTAATTTTACTTTCGTTTTTGTTATTAAATTTCAATTTTTTTTTTACCCTAAAGGGTATCTCAATCGATATCATATCAATGAAATTAGCGAACGTTTTCGCTGAAATGTTCCGTTGAAAATATGAATTACCTCGTTTTACGTGCAGAAAAGACAATAATTTATTGAGACGGTACATAATGGATTTAATTGATGAGCGTGCACGTGTTTTCTCTTCACGTTAAAAGTATAATTTAAAGAAACACTTTTGTTGGAAACATTCCAGGTTTTTATCTTCTTTTCGTCAACTTTTAACTATGTCGACAATTAAAAAAAAAAATTCCGCGTAAAATACGCTCTTTGATGATACAACGTGTAATCCGTTAAATTAATAATGGTAACGTCGAAGCTGTCGTATCGCTAATTGGACATGTACACTTTAACAAAAAACCACGCAATCTGAATGAATCAAGTGTTGAAAAAAAAATCTGTACGAGTGATTAAAATATGCTATTTGTATGCCGGTGACAAACTCGGTGTATAGTCGCATTTGTGCCATTTTTTTCGCCTTCTTAACTTAGCAATCATTACCATTTTTATGTAAGAAAAAAAACCAATGTGATTGGTTAATGAAACAGCATGTTGAAAAATTTCACGACGAAATGCACATTTTGTGATATATGAAGAATATAAAAACAGCATCGTATTTACGTGATTGTTGATGTTAAACTATTCAATGTTCTAGTTCCTCTTGTTATTTTAATTTGTTTTTAACTCTAGCATATCTTTTCTCAGAGAATTAGTTGTAGGATTAATATTTTAAAGTGTGAAGGTAATTGAGTAAATCCAATCAAATTCTTCCTTTCTGTTGCAAATATTTTCGCAAGCGTTTTTGGTTATTCTTAAGTGCGTTGTTCCTGGTTCGCTTTTGAGCAAAATTTTAAAGACAATACGAGTGTTTTAGTTACCGCAAAAACGCTAGTTTATGAGACGGGATTTTTTTTTTCGTGTTTTCTGATTTAAAACTATGTTTTTTTCGGTGTGATTTATCTATGTTTCAGAACTCGATTACCATTTGCTTGGAATTATTTTAGCGTTGTTATTGACGTATTATTATTGTAAATTTAACGTTAATTTTTATCGGTATTTTAAGTTTTTCGCGAGGTTTTCTGTTGTGTGAGTTTTGGTTTTACGCGATTTATTATTTGTTGGATACAATTCGGGTATTTTTGCGAGTGTTTTTTTAGTTTTTCTTTTTGGAATCCGGAAGAAATATTTTTATTTGAATTAGAAGCGATAATTTGTATTAAAATGACGAATTATCTGAAAAATTGGACTTTTACGCAATTTTACCTTCTTTTTGAGGCGTAATTAATCTTATTAAAAAATACCTGCGTCATTCGAATCAATAAATTATAAGAAATTCATTTGAAGTGGTCGTAATGATGAACGGTGAATAAATATAAAAATCCTTCCCCTCCCTATCATTGTAATTCAATGGGCATGTGAATAACTCGAGTCTGGGGACGCCCGATAAAGACTGTTTTTTTCACGAAGTGTCGTTCGGAATACTTCGGGTACTGTCGGAAGTACTTGAAGGTAGAAGCGACGACAGTTTTTTTAATAAATAAAAAATAAAACACGTGATACACCTGTTTGATAAAATAAAATAAGTTTTTTTTGTTGAAAAGTTTGTATTTTGTTGACCTTTATGAGTGGAAAAAGCACCTAAATATACATCTGTTTATTTTTATTAAATAATATATAAAAGGAAAAAGTAGAATGCAAATAAGAATTTCCGTTTTGGATTTGTTTTTTAAAAACTAAATAAAAAAACCTTTGGTTTCGTTAAAAAATATACAATTTATTAACCATTTTTTTTTTTTTATTTTGCGAGTATTAAACTCGCTATCATATCACTTTGATTTTGTTTTTATTTTAAAAAAGTAAAAAAAACTGTCAACACTTTCAAGTACATAATTCGGAAGTACTTCGGATAATAACCGAAGTATTCTGATAATACCCGAAATATTCCGATGATACCCGAAGTACTTTCTATAATATCCGAAGTGTTCCGATAATACCCGAAATATTCCGAATGTAATGTAAAACAAACTTCTTCGATTTTCCGGTGTCCGCAGACTCAGATATTGAAATAAATTATCAAAACATGCATAAAATTGTAAGAAAACAATTATTTAAAGAATTTTAAATCTTTTTATTTGTATGAATCTTGCTTTAAAAAGATTTTTTAATCCATTTGCTTTGAATTCGTATTGTTTTATGCGATAAATTGATTATAAACGTAATGAAGTGGCAATTCTATGACAAAACGAACCTGTTGAATATGTCTTCCAGCAAATTCATGAATATTTTCGAAAAAGGGAGGTATACTAAGACCATGTATCTCAACTTAGATGCTGTGAGTTTACGCTTTAGATGTTTTTCCTATTTAGTAAATGTTTTCTTAAACGTTTAATTCCAAGATTAATTTTTAAAAAATTAACAAAATTGGTTATCAAGTTTAATAACTGTCATCGAGTACCGAATACGTATAATTTTTCGACACTACATTCTACTGGTGCAAAGAAACAATTATAATAGGTATTTCAAGATGTGAAAACATCATAACCCACGTGATGTCTAAATATCTCAGTGAAATATGTGCATTAATAGCGTGGGAAATAATGAACAGGATAACTATCTTTATGCCGGTAACGTAATTAATTTAATGAAGTGCAGTATGGCTGTGAAAAAAATTTTTTAGGATGCCAGGAAATACTTTAAAAAATTTTTTAACGTACCACTTATAATATCTATGGTTAATTTTACATGTTAAGGTATTTTTAGGTTTGTGATATATTTATACGCTGTTAATTTGTATTTTCCTTTTTATTTCTAATGAAAATTTGTAAACGTCGTGTCAGTATTTTTGTTGAAAAAACGAGAAAAACTGAAGTGGTGTTTTTGAACCACCGGAAACTACTTTTTCTTCCTATTGAAACATAACCCTTGATTCAGTATTATAAGAAACCATTTTTTTTTTTTCATAAGTTATCCTTAAGCTGTTGGAATTTCACGTCGCACCTGATACGTATTTTGTTTTTATCTGGCAATGTAAAACTAGACGTGAATTACGTGCGGATGCGTGAATATTCTAGAATTTAAATCATTTCAAATATTAAATAATTTAAAGGAGTAGAAATTTACGAGTAATTTCGATTTTTTTTTTAATTCAAAATCATCTTTTTTGAAAAATTATTGCTATAATGAAAATGGCTTAGGTTTTATTAAAGTTTGTAATAATTTTAGTAAACTAATCGCATATAATTGTTGAATATTTTCCAATGTTGCTTCGTTATGTTTAATTATTAATACCTACTATTGAGCATTCCATGGTTTTTTTCTTTAGGTTTTTGCATTTATACATGTTTATATGTTAATTAGATGTTACAGTTTATTGAATATGTTATTCGTTAATGTATTGTTAAATTTACATAATTAACTTTTAAAGTTATTCAGATTTGTTTTGTTATTTAGTACTATATTAAATATATCGCATAATATTTTTCAGTGCTTTTATTTTTTTTTCATTTGTTTCATCGACAAGCGAGATTATTTCAATGATCGATAGAACGAAATAACGTTTATTTTTTACATCTTGATGTAGAAATTTATAAAATCAACATTCTTTTTAACCTTAAATTGTTCATTTACAAGGAATATGTACATAAGGATTAAATGAAAGTTAGAATCGTATGCTGAAATCCTTGAATTCTTTCTTCACCAAGTATTCGAAATTAGCTAATTCGCATTTTTCGATCCGGCATCCAGGACTTCCTTCTTTGGAGAGCCAATTAATCCTGTATAAATATGATAAAAATATAATTTATGTAAGAATTTGAAAACAGCAGCGGTATACTGAATTAATCGGATTTTTGTCTTTGAAATATTCGCAAAAATACGTTCGAGGAATTAATTAAAGTATGCGAGATTATCAGTTTACTTGCTTAGTTTCCTGTAACGTTGATCAAATCACTAAGTCGTACGAACTTGACTGAAAAGTATCTATTCACAAAGCCAAAAAGATAAAGCTAAGTAAGCATGCGAAAAGTAACGAAGATCTCATAAAGTAAATTATTTGGCATAATTTACCAACGACAGCCCCGCGTGACGAATTTCCTCGGTAGATTAAGCATCACGTTTACCTTGAGAGTACTTTTTGAAAGCTCATTTTTGAGTTCTTTTCAATTTGTACTTTGCTAGGTGAAATATCGATGATAAGAGTTTAAAATTTGAAGCTTTCTTCGGGTTTCTTAAATGCGTTGATACTGTCTTACATTATGTTTATGATTTAAACACAAATGAAGATAAGAAAACGGGCCAAATTACGAAAGAGATTTTTGCGGTGTTGCCAATTCTAAAATCTGGTTTGTTTTGAATTCTTGTAATTTTTTGAATTTCCACTTTTACCACATTTGCTTTGGTTGGAAAAGTGTAGGAAGCTGTTGATTACTTCAAGAGTTCAATTGTAGTAATTTGTTTTTTGTGTAGAATCGAATTAAAATTAATTCTCGTATCAATAAACGACGGTGGAATAAATCAATAATTCTTTTCTTTAATAAAATCAAATATCTGAATAAGCAATGCACGGTTAAATGATGCTATTCGTATTCATTACGTTGACTTAATTATATCTACCAAGTGTACTATCAGTTTGTGAAATAGGTCGATTAAAAGAAGTATACATCCTGCATAGATAAAAAAAATTTCATAATTTTTCCGTATTCTTTATACATTAAAATATATACCTAACTTTTTATTCAATCGCTTCCTCGCTTGTTGTTGGAAAATAGATTATAGAACGAGCGATCACAGGTTTGTTTTCGCTTCGTCTTAGTACTTACATTTTATCAATGCTACTTTTGGTTCCTTGCATTTTACCAACAATGGTTCCTTTTTTGCTATTTTTAATCCATCCGACGACACTCAGATCGACGCATCTGTCACGACAGTATTTAGTGAAATAAACACCTGCGAAGATACCATTAATACCGATAAGATAAAGCGACGTGTTAATACAACAACCCAAACAATAACTCCACTTGTCATGAACTACTTTACTTGATTTTCAAGTCGTTCGATCGGTTTTCCTTAAACTATGCATGTTCTATTTATACCGTATAAGAAATACTCACCTTGTACCTTCCCGAAGACTTCGAATTCGACCGAAATAATAGTTTCGCGTAAATTTTCCGGTACCATTATCTGATACGGATGCACCGAAAGAATTCACTGTGGAAAATTTCACACCTTGATACGTTGTATAAACGGGCACTGATAACGTTTAAATGCGAGCTTATGTTTTGCTAAAAGTTCTATTTTGGTTTAAGCGTTTGTTAAGAAATCATTCTGTCCTCCTCGTTGACTTCGTGTTTGTTGCTTCGACGCCAATTAATATCTCTTAATCTCACCTCTCGATTGTTTTCTATTGTTGAAAATGTAAATAAAGTAAGCTAAAATGCATTTTACACGAAGCGAAGAATTGTTCAGCATATTGGAATAAATCATTGCCAAGTTTTAATTGATGCCTAACTTCTACGTACCTAGAGCTGATAAACATATTTAAAATTTCATGGGTGAAAGAATATTGACGTAATGAGATTTACGTTGAATGATTTTTTGAAGAAAAAATTGAAAAAAACAGCACCGTACAGTTTATTTACTTATCATAATAAGTATAAAACACCGACGAAAACGTACATAAATTTATTCGCGTATGGTATGGTATGTTTCATATTTGTTTTAAACTTACATGGAAAGGAATACTAAATACAAAATGTTCAGTTCTACACCGAAGTACAATTAGATCTTTCATCGAAATGTTAAATTAAAACATAAATCACAATCAGTGTCTAAATATTTAATACCGTTTGGTATATTTTATAAAAATACAATACTCAAATGACACAACATACCTAACGATTAGCCCATATACAAGGAAATTCAGATCAATGTACAGACTACATAGCTAATTACACGAAAATACCACTCAAGAAGCTCTATATCCAATTATCCATCATTATCGTACTTTACATACACGTACATATGTATTTCAAATGTCAAATAAATACTTACACCATGTATTGATATTTTGTTAACATAATTATCGATGTTTTTAATAAATACGAAACTTATGTAAAAGCATATAAAAAATGTACATAAATCATACATTGGCGTTCTCTGCTCAATTTTTCGATAATTAAATTATAGAAAAGTACAAAACAAAGTACAAAAAATTTAATTTCCGGCGTCGATCACGAATTAGATGTTTGCTCAATTTTAGGAGCTACATCGCCATTAGAATTATGCGAATTGTTCAATATGAGCGGTATCTGTTGCGGATTAATTTCAGTGATGATTTCTGCTTCGGGCTTTTTATTTTGTTCGTTGAACGTAGCGTCGCGTTTTTCTTCGATATTGTGAGTTTTACTAACCATGTTCAATTCGACGAGCGTTTTCTCTTTTTGTCTTTCCTATATGTGAAATCACAACAAAAAGGAAATCGATAATTACGCTTTATTAGTAATTTAAATCTACGTAGCATCCTGTCCTAAATTGAATTAGTGAATTCGGAAGAGACAATTAATTAAGAATGCAGATATTTCTATTATGGAAAATATAATCAAGACGTACTCAAATTACGTGAGTATACGTAAAACTATACTCGTGTAAATTCGCCTACCTGAAATCTTAATCGAAAATAATAACAAGGAAATTCAATACAATCTTCGCCATTTTCTTCAGCATCTATGTAAACACCTCGAACCAATAACGTATTTGATGAATTAAATATGACTAGAATGAAGAAACTCAAAAAATGTAAAATCACGCAATTTATCAGGGAATTTTCTGTAAAAAAAAAAAATCAAAAAAAAACGTAATTAGGTTATATCAATCGCCTCACGAACATTTAGTTTCTTCGTTTCGTTTGATTCGAAAAAATGAAATTGTTTTCGCTAATTGAACATACACTGGAATAAACAAAATGTCTGCGGATGCATCGCTAAAAAGTAAAAATCAAATCGGAGTTTTACCTAAATTGGCAAATTCTTCCAATAAAATCCATATTCCTCGCCAAATATTTATAGTACCGCAAAATGATACTACTACGTAGGTATCAATAATTAGTAATCTTTTCCAACCATGATACATTCTTATCAGCATTTTCATGAATCGTTGCAACGCAAACGTTGCAAAAACAACGGAATATCCAATACCCTACAGAAGAAATTTTCAAATTAATGTCGAACATTTCTCTTCGATGATAGAATTATATCTTTTAATATTTACCAATGAAATCCATCCGGATAAAAGATAGGTGCTTTCTCCTGGGAAAATGGTTTGATCCAAAAGGCACCACGCCCCTCTCCATACTAATATTACAAGGGTGCCAACAATAAATACGCTAAAAATACTGTCTAAAATGTACAGAAATTTGTTCTTTTTCCACTGCAAACAAAATAATTGGATGGTTAGTAGTTAATTTATAAATCGTTTAATCTTACACTTCGCATCTTTCATAATTCATCAAATATTGACATAAACAATTTGAATCAGTCAAAACAACTGTCACGTTTTTATTATTCGTAAATCGTGTTACAGCATTTGGATAACGGCTTGTTGTATGAAGTGAAAAAAGTAATACTTAAGTTTTCTCAATATCTTTATCTACATTCGAGTTGGTGAAAAAAATAAAATACGGAATGGCTACGCGCATTTAAAAACATCAATCGAGAAAAAATGTCTCATCACGTATGAAGCAATGATTCAATTAATTACGCTAAAGTGGCCGAAATTGGAACATTTACAAATAATTGAGCTCAACGGTTAATAAATTCGGCAAGGTAAAGGAAGAGTGCTTCTGTTAATGAATAAATTGACTAAATACAACATAGGCTTAATTTCTTGTACAAGTACATAAAAGCTCCTCTTTTGATGTTTGAGTAATTCGATAAAATCGATGAACAAAAAAAGAGGAACAATTTAAAAACATGGTAAATTTGTCGTACTGAATAACAACATGAAGTATCTACGTATAGAGCTTTATAGCATAACACAATACTTACAACATTTGACCATTGAAATAACGTTGGAACATCAAAATAACCTTGCCTTTTATCTGTTATAATGGCAAGCGGAGAAGCGGTTATATTTCTCACCGTCTTTGTACAAAATAGTCCGATATACGAAATTAGCACAATAACGACAGTAATTTTTACATTGGCACCGGTCAACGAATCGAACACGTTCCATATTCCGTACCACGAACTTACACTGGCGATTCCAAAAATTTGCGTATATAAACGCGAACTGAAGAAATGCAAAAATCTATTTCCAATATGTTCGCTAAATAACACCTGATAATGATAAAACTTGTAAAAGCTACGAAACAACCTAAGATTCGAAGAAGATCGATCACATATTTTATCAAAATTAATCGTCGAAATTTTGTTACTGCATATTGGTAATATTCGTAGGTATGCGGGCGCAAATTAGGTCATTTTTGAAATGTACATTTTAATATTAATGAAATAATTAATTTGCGAGTTATTATCAATACAATAAATTATAAAATTAGAAATAATTATATTCATCAAGAGTAAGAAAATATAAAAATCTACATCGCTGAGAATGTTAATTAGCCACTTTTTGACTTGACAGCGCTCCTTGTTGTTTTTTCAAAAAGTCATCGTTGATAAGAGTTATTTCAATTTCAGACATTCAAAATAATTTATCGTTTTATACTTTTCAACAATAAATATAGAACTTATTAGTACAATCGCGAGTTCTAATAAATTATCAAAAAACTTGTCAGGATTGTGTTTGATTTTTTGTATCTAATATTGCTACGTGACTAATTGACTATTGCAATTAAGTTCGCCACTTAATGTTAACAAGTTACATAAATTCTTATCATTCAAGCTACAATCACTTCTGAATTTGACCACTCCTGTTTTGAACTATTTACCATTTCAGGACTTTCATTCCTGAACGAGTAGCACTTCAGAAATAAAGTCGACAACGAAGCAATCTTTCAACTTTTTCACGTATACAACGAATTGCCTTTCAGCGATGAGGTAGGAGTCTACCTATGTTTAAATAAAAATGCCTTAATAAACCGTCAACATATGAGACTTTGAGAAAAAGACGCATTTTTATTGCCAAAGGAATAAGGATTTTTGACCTAACCGAAATGAACTTATCATATGAATAATGGAATCCTGACCACTTAAAGTCATTTATCTCACAAAAGGTATGAAGTGTAGGAAGCATGTGCCTAGCCAGAGAACTTATACCAAGGTACCAGATAATATAGTGGGAAACCATAAGATCTACCTGCAAACTTATACACTCAGGGTACCTCACCTATTAGGTAAAAGAAATACTCTAAAGTTATACGAACAAAATTTCAATTTTATCTACACACGAGTTCTGTTATAGCCAAGTTAGGTCGAATCGATCTACAATTCTGCTATAATTGATCTACATAGATAAGCATTAATAAATTTTAATTTTTCATTGAAAAAAATGTACATTTCAAAAACGTATTCAATACATAAACACACGTCATTGGATTTGTTTGTTTGTTCAAAACGATATGTTATAAAATCCACGTTTCTACACAATTCAAACAAAACCTTCAGTGCTATTTATTACACACAAAATACGACTACAGATAAACGAATTTATTCATAAATGAAAGATGGTGATAACGTCACGTGTTTTGAAAGCCCATACACCGTGAGTAATTAATATTACCACATATCTTTCTAGCATTTTCGTGGGTAGAAAATCGAAGCTGATATTCGGATCATGAAACCGTATCATTTCAATGTACAAGATTTCGATATTTTTCATAATAAAATCAAATTCGACACCCCTGAAGTAGTAAATAATAACCAAGTACTGCTGGTTTTTTCATGAATTTAATTTAAAGTGAAATGTGATAGACTGAAATTCAGTAAACTCAATTTGAGTTAATTCGAGTCAACAAATTTACTAACCAAAATAATCTAACTGCGATACCATCTACATAGTTTGGTTAATCTAACCTGAAAATAACCTCGAGTGTGCAAAATGAAGGGGTAAATTGAAATTTGGTATATATATAAATATACCTAGCAGTCAATACCCTTTACAACATATTTCATTCCCAGGCAAATTTCACTTTCGCAATCGCTTGAAAAAGGTTGAAAACAAGGAACAGCATGTTACATGATAAGATCAAAAAAACGTGAAAAACAGCCTTACTTTACCATGTCGAACGATAAAAACTAAGCAAACAATTTAAGGTTTTTTCCATACAATTTATAAAGAATTTAGTGGACTTTATGAGCTGAGCTGTTTTTTTCATAAAACCAGGTTTAAGCGAGAGACGAAAATCTATACATTACATAACTTGGCTAAAAAATCAACAAAAATCCCCTTAATTCGCCATAATGTAACTCAAAAACTCAGCAGACGACTTGACTTTTTTTTCAACGGAATTTGTAGAAAATTTGGCCTACTTCGACATCAGTTCTAACAAACTTCAACAAAAAAAACAGTTTTTTCCTTTGGTGGAAACAAAACACTTTATGCAAATTTGGCTTGAAATTCACAAAAAACATTATTTATTTTTATGCATTTTGTAGAGATTCAGTGGGTTTTAATTTTGATTAAAACTACTTTTTTATAGAATGGTTTTCGTGAAGATATAAGCAAAAAACTGATTTCAGGGGGTTGAGATCCACAAAAAGGGGACTGGGGAACGTGACATAATAGATATACACGAAATTTCAGTTTATTCTCTCATTTTGCAAGCTCAAATACTAAATTGACTAGATGATCCGGTATAAACTCGATTTCTATATACCTATTACCTACTCATTTCTCTGGAGACAAGCAAGTTCGGAAAATGATTTTTTTCAAGTTAGCGCATTATTGAGACGATTTATTTCCAATTTTACCAGCAAATTTGATTTTCGAATAAAGCGTTTCTTTGGTTTGACAATTTTCACATAACTTTCTTCAAATTTCATCCCAGTTGTAATATTTTTTGAGCTCTCAAGATATTAATAATAAACCGAAATCTGCATTAAATTTCGAAATCCTTTCGTTCAAAGTAAATTCTTAAAATTGGCTTATTATAGATATTATCGGTTTTGATTAAAGTAGGTAGCGAAATTCATTTACCTCGAGTTCAAAGTATAAAAACTCATACTCGATTATAAAAAATAGTCGTACCTTTGAAATGGCGTTTTAAACGAGCAAACTAAAATTTATTACTCGTGCGTCGAACTGAGCGATTTTCAGGCAAATTTAAAACTTACAATGAACTTTCGCCCATCGGACATTTATAAATAAATGAACTTCTAGGAAATATCAAAAGTTTAATACGTACGATTTGAGAAGAAAGATATGTGGTAATGAGCAGATCAACTAATCGTTGTAATTCACTTAATCTCACCTGTAACTGTTTTTGTAAAGCGGTAAACGATATGAGAACCGAAAAGCCGAAAGTAACCGCTACATAAACGCTTAATAAAGGTTGAAACGAAAACAGTTTAGATAACGCGATCCAGGTACTGCACCAAAAAGTCACCACTAAGGGAGCTATAATTAAACATGAAAAACAAATATCTAGCACGGACAGGTAACTATATAATTTACTGTGATTTTGATAAGATGTCCGATCGATCCCAACGATTATACTGGCGCGCATTTTAACCAGTTCATGTTATATTACGATTTACAAGTTTTAAAAAAGATACTAATTATACTGTGACTGCAGCATTAGGATAAACAGTAACGTAGCCAACGTTCTTAATCACTAAAATTACTAATAAAGTATAAAAGCTTTTGTGATGGTGATAATGTTGAGGTTTATCATCCAAACATACCCAACCACACCGTCCATCCTACATACTTAGTGTTTGTTATAGTATTATGAAGTATATTGTTAATAAAAGGAAGTTCTAATTTGCGAAACGATTGCGCTTTATGGGTTAATTTCAAACGTATAATTCTTTTCATTATTAATTGTCGTCCTCCGTATTTGTCGTTATTTTATGTGGGATTTTTTTCCGAAGAATGCTGGAAGGAAATATATTACTGAAGGGTTTCAAAAAAAGGAAGCTATGCTTAATGCGTGATTAATCTTTTTAATCATTCAAGTGCCCGTCACTCGAGTATCTACATATATTTCAACTCTTCGAATTCAATCGACAAACTATTGCCTAATTTTTCAAGCATCTTTGTACGACGTATTTGATCACTTCATGTTTATAAAATAACATGAAATGACTGTTGGTGGGTATTTCATGATTGATAGTGAATAACACGATGGTAACAATTAATACGAATAATTATTGAAATTTAGATTGTATGATGATTTATATGTACTGTTTTAGTTTATAATATAATAGGAATTTTGAATTATTTTTCAATGAAAATATGTTAATGATGTCGATCAATAAAAATTGAAAATGAAGTAAATATAAATGCGGTCATCCATTTTGTTTACATTTGCAAAATTATGTTGCAGACAAGTGCAACTTACTTGTTATCAGTTTTCGTAAACATTTTCCAAGTCAGAGTAATCAGAAGATAAGAGGTGTATTCTTTTCGCATACTCGGAGTAACTCCGAGCAGAAAGGAGTAAAATTGATAAAGATTTACTGCCGGATCGTGTTCGAAAAGAACACCAAAATCTTACTCGGAGTAAAAGGAGTTTTTCCTTTTTCCGAGCATGCGAAAAGAATACACCCAAGGTACTGATCTGAATATTTTCGAAAAAATTTACATCATGATAAATTTATTTTAACCATGACGTATCACTTACAGTCAGTATTACCTACTCAATCAGATAGATAAATAGGTAAGTATTTATTATCTACGAGGGACGTCACGTTGTGCAAAATCAATGAAGACTTTCGATATCCAAAATAAAATTCATAAATTGAGCCAAACGACATTTGAAAATTTAGATTTTCACGATTTTGAAAATTGTACAACAATCTTAGTAAATCACGAGTACATCGAAAACCCTCCATATTAATGTCCACTCTCCACTCTATTGAACTAAAAACTAAATGCTTCAATTAAACTTGTTTTGGTAAGATGATAACAACAGTTAAAACTTGAAAGTTATTAAAAAATCTTACAATTCTTTGTCATTATTTCAAAAATAATACGTAACAGTTTTAGATTTAGCGATATCAAAACTAAATGAAAAATTGAGGGTAGGACGTAGGAGTGTCAGTACACTACGCCTGCATGCTCTGTGATGCAATTAGTGATATAATCTTGGCTGGGAAAATTGGAGGGGATGTGATGCACATACGCATCTGTATGCCTAATTATCTACTTAGCTTTTTAAATCCAAACTTATATCAATAAAATGATTGCATAACTTGTTTTGAAGTTAGTAACGAAGTAAGTCTAAGTATACAAACTGTATGTTCAGGTGGTATAATACTTTGTATGTAATTTTAAACAATATTCCAACTTTCAATTTAATTAATTTTTAGGCGTTTAATAAGTTACATAGGTATAAAACTCGTTAGTTTACGTGTATGAGTAAATTTTATCTTGAATTGAAAGTAGACTCCGAACGTAAAAAAAAATCATTAGATATCAATTTATTTTTCTGAGAAAAAAATGGTTATCTATCAAGTTTCCGAAAATACTATCAAATCTCAGTTACGTAAATAATTCTAGTTCAAATGAAAATTGCCGAACAATATAAACGTAAAGAGAAATAATGATGAAATTAACCAAATCAATGAATTATAAATTTGGCTTGCTTTTTATACGTACACAATTACGCATATAGTTATCGAAAAAAACGTGTCTTTACAACAGGAGTAAAGCAGATTTAATTATCTATTCAACAAAAAGCTTTAGGATATCAAAAAAAACGATTAATAACCAATTTAAATACAAAATATTTCAGCACATGAAATCAATTCGGTATCTTCATATTATCTTTGTTTAATTGCAGTTTACGTTTATTATGTATTGAATTACCAATCAGCTGTGGTTTAATCAGAATTTTTCACTGGACTTGGTAAAATGATGAAATATTCAGTTGATGAGTAAGTAAATTACTAAAACGTTTTGCTGGTTTTCAAGCTTCAATTATACCTACGCAGTACGCACCAACCTACTTATTTACGTAACTAAACCTACAAATATAGGAATTTCATGTGTACTTTACAATAAGTATGTTCCAATTGCTCTAGTTCAAAGTTTATGTCTTGATTGATAAAACATATACTTTATAAATAAAAATCAATACGTATGCTTGATAGATAAACGTAAATGTACTCAAACACATGAAATACATGAAATTCTGATACTAGCGAAATCAAAACTTACTGTGGTGGCAAATAAGGTGACAGGAAATAGGAATACGTCTTCGGCGGTATTTTCTTTACCAACGTCTCCTGCGCCTCCTACCAAATGAGGACGACCTTTTATACAGAGTAAAATTAAGAATCCAAAAATCGTGAGCAATATACATAACAACGGGTTGTTCTCGATCTGAATTTCTGTGCTTGTATTGGTAACATTGGTCTTATTATCAGATTTTACCACCGGTAAATTATCGGAAAATTTCGCCTCAAAAATACCAGCGAACACAATTGTACTGCATAATGAAAAAATGTAAATGTAAATTTTCGAAATAATGAAAAATTTCACCTCGGAATGAATCCGATCGCGAATAAATTTGTAAATTGGGATCCGCGCTACATGCTTCACCACAAAAACAATCGCGCAAAATGTAATCAAGAAATATTTTATTTCCGCGAACCACGGTTGAGGATTATTTAAATATAACAAAAAATAATATGTGCCGACCCAAAAAGCGACACCGCAAACAGGTATGACGATTAAAAACAACAGGTAATCCAAAATAAATAACGCACATTCGCAAAAAAACTCGCCACTCAGCATCGAACTTTTTTTATTATTTTCGCGCATTTCAAAAGCCGTCGTTACGTTAGATGTTTTTCTATTGAAGTATACGGACTCGTTATCTTGAACGAAACACTGATTTATTTTATCATATTATTGTTAAAATTAAACTATTCACATCGACTTTTAAACGAAATAATACTCCGTTGAATAATTAGCAACTCTTTTGAACCCAGAAAAAAAAAACTATGCTGAAATGCAATAAATTTATTCGCAGTAGCGTTTATATATATTTATGAAATTAATTTGATAATGCTAACACATCGTTTACCCAATCGCTTAAACGAAAATTATCAAATGAAATGAGATGAAATTATAGAACTAAGTTCAGATGTTGTGTATAGTGTGTACCTAATGAGAACACCGTTGTCTAAAATAATTACGGAGAAAAATTAATTAAAAATTTTTCTATTTAAAAAAAACACCTTTGGTGAAGCATACTGCAGAATTGTTCATTAATAAAATAATTATCTTAGTCGTAAATTATATTCTGACGATGTTTATCAACCTTGTATGGTTTGAAAAATATTAGCATTATGCAAGGTTAACCTTAGCATATATTTAATTATTAAACAATCGACGAAAAAAAAGGTCTAGAGATTTTCATTTCTACGATGATTCATGTTATCACTTTTTTGCACGAACTCATCTAAAGAAAATTCAGTTGATCTGGTACATTGTAATGAATCGTAATCAATGTTTGAATAATCAACCAAGAGCCCAGGCTGTAAGGGTGTTTCGATAACATTGACAAAAGCCAATCTACATACAAGTAATTGCATGTCAATACCAATCAAATAGCATCTTTTCATACTCGCATATCAAGTATGTAATACAAGTTCGGTATATAAAACGAAAACTTTAAACTTTTCGCTCGGGGTCTGAGTTCACGTCCACGCATCAATGAAGGACGATGTGAGATCCAGGTTCCGTCATTCTTGTCGCGACATCCACCAACTCAAATAATATTAGTGAGTCATGATCGTGGAAGCATCAAGGACCGGATCTTGGGGTTGGTGAATGCGTCCGTGAACATTTACGACCTTTTTTACTCCGTTAAAATTACTTGTAAAAGAAATGACACGATATTTAAAAATGTTTCATACTTGTTTGAAGCCACGAAATTCTCAAGTTACTTCAGGGGGGAGACCGGGGGGAAGACATTTTATGCATATAGCATGTACTTAGTTGCATTTACTATCAAGAAATAACGTTCTACTACATTTATTGAAATTAGAGTAAATTATTATCTGTATTGAAAACAAAATTAAAACAACATATCGAAGTTTTCAAAAAAAGATTCTGATTTATGAGAAACCTGTATCGAAGAATTGATCACGTTTGTAACAAATGACTTTCATGTTAGACGAATTAAAAGCGTAACGCTTTACGAATGGCAATTTGTATAAAAGTGATACGTTTTTGTTGTCTCATAACTTCGAGTGCGTTATACCTTCTTGAATATTTATATAGGTACGCTTATAAGTTTAATTAATGAATAAAAAATTTGATAACGCCCTTATATATTAATTTAGCAAGGCAGGAGAACTATGACAGCAACGAAAGATATAAAAAATAGTAAATTTTTGTACCCGAAAAAATAAAAGTCAAGTAGTGTTTTTTTTGGTCATTGAATTTTTCAGAATGCCCAATCAATTAAAATGAAAATGTACTTTTTGAAAAAATCGAATCAGGCATTTGTGAGATTTGCGATGTTAAAATTCTGCAAAGCCTAATCGTTAAGTTTTAATTTTTTAATCAAGAATTACTTGCTAATATAAGTTTTCTTAATTAGTTTTTAATTCAGGAAAATGAAATACCGACGAGAAATGTTGACTTTATCTTATCTTTTTATCAGACAAGAAGACTGGTTCGTTGAAAGGCTCGATCATATTTACGTAATCGCTCTCACCGCAAGAAGAAATCAAGTACTAAAAATATAAAACTTACTTCGGTTTGGAACATCGTCGGAAAAAGAAACACATCTTCTAGAGAATTGTCTTCAACAGCTGCAGAATGACCGCCGATCAAATTCACTAGTCTTTTGCAAATAAATAATATGATGGAAAAACTGATGGTGGAGCAAAATATGAATGCTTTCTTATTGAAAATTATGAATTTACTTGCTTGGGCCCAAGTATAATTCCATTGCGAAACGGAACAAGTAGCAAAAATATAAATATAAAATTTCGCAAATATACTGAATATAATTTTGTGTTTCAAAAAATGACACGCTATATTATAAAATAGTTTTTGCATTAAATTCAAAACAAAATTAATTGTCACTCCGGCAACGGGAATTAATTTTGAAACGCTTCTTTCGAGTTGATCGAAGAGATCCCATGTTGAAGCAGTGAAAATCACCGACGCTGGGAGTATGATTAAAATGAACATGCAGAAATCAAATAAACTCAGAATTTTTGTTTTCTCAACAATTATTTCTTCACTGGTGGTTTTTGAATCAATGGAGAATTTTTTTCCGTGCATATGAACAGTTTATCAAATTTATTCGTACGGAATTTTAGCACTACCAATGAACCGAACGAATTAACGATTTCTTTTTGAATTTTGTAATAAAATGTTACATTATTACGCAGTTTAAATTCACTGAGAAAAAAATATACGATAAAGTACTATTCACAAGAATTTACTATCCGATAGTTCATCACATGTTTCGCGCAAATTTTTTGTATTTTAATTCACTCATTATTCAACGTTCACGTTTTTTTTTATTGATAATAAAAAATAAATACCGTTTCCAACAGAAATAGCTATGTGAAGTGTACACTCTAATTGAAATTTACGTTGATGAAACGGAAAAAATGGAATGCGTTGTAAGTTTACCGATTTGAAGTATCGGAGTAAAATTTTAAAGGAGATGTATTTATCTAATTATTCATTATAAAGTCTGATTTGATTCTATCTTATCGTTATTATTAATTTCATGTTCGGCTCTTACCTATGCATGCAAAACATTTATTTACAAATTCTCTTCAAATATAGGTGAATTTCAGTA
The DNA here is from genome assembly GCA_003261595.1 of Maconellicoccus hirsutus. Taxonomy (NCBI): domain Eukaryota; kingdom Metazoa; phylum Arthropoda; class Insecta; order Hemiptera; family Pseudococcidae; genus Maconellicoccus; species Maconellicoccus hirsutus. The sequence continues at coordinate 69,992 of QBDW01001283.1, forward strand.
TCGCACTTACGTACTATGTTTTTTTCATTTTTAAGTACTTAATTTATTACTTCTGTAGAAAAGTCAATAAATTTTACATTTTTGAGAAATAAGGGCTTCAAAGATAATTAAAACGATCGGTTGGTTAGTTTCATGAAGATTTGCGATGTTATAACTTTTTGTCATGGATTGATGACTGTGAACAAAATGCATTCGTTTTTTAGTTTTCTCTGAATATACTTAGTCAATTGTTACATTTTCCTTATGAAAAAATAATAACAGGAGTGAAATTGAAAAATGTTCCTTATTAGTTCCCTTCAAATGTATTTTTATGCAACTAAATCATCAAACGTGTTGTTCAAACTGCATCTTTTGAAACAATTGGAAAAAATAGGAATGAGAAAGTCTTTATTTTGTGAGCTGTAGTTATTTGAGTATTTTGAAAGTAGAAATGAGGCCGAAATTATAGGCAGTTTAAATTCCAGAATAGAAAGTTATGTTGGAGAATAAAGAGAAAAAAAGAAGGAAATTTTGGACGTAATATACAAGTATAATATAATAACTATTAATTTCAGGTGATTTTGATTTGACTTTTGAGAATTTTATCTTATTCTTAATTTCAAAAGTTTAGCTTAAAGGTTTACCTATAATTATAAACTCAGTTGAATATTAGTTTATTTTGCAGTTTTCCCAAAATTTGCGTGTGTATTAATTAAGTTTAAAATGTATTGGTATTGTTTACTTGTTATCAATTATTTTAAAAACATACTCGTGTGTTTTATCATGCAAAAATCGCAGACAAGAACAAGATAATCAACAAATTATCGCTTATTTTTTTAAAAACTTTCAACGTTTTTGTTTTTACATTCTCGTAAACTTTAATTTTATTTTTTTTCAAATTCAAAAACGTTCAAAAATTGTGAGCGTGTGCGTCGACGCGTAAACAACGCTTCTATGAGTAGTAAAAGGAACTACAAAAATTAGAACTAAATTCAACTTTGCTTTCAGGCTTAAATGGTGAACTAGAAGGTAGGGGTAGATAATCGTTGAATTGTATTGTGGAATGTATTCATTGCAACTCGACTGTTTGATGTACCTGTTTTTTTCTGATATTTATGAAGCGTCATATTGTATTGTGTTTTAAAATTTCGTTTCAGTCAATTTCAACATCAAATTTGTATATAAATAGTACTTCTACTTAAGATTTTGAATAGTAAGTACAGATTACTCTTTGTTTTTGTAATCATCTAGAAGCAGTGCGTTACCGTTGTAAATACATACCATTCATGCTCACACATTTGCGTTAGCCGATTACGAATATTAGAAATAATAGAAGGGTAAATTTATCAATTGTTTTATACCAGAGTGAAATTATCGCTTGTCTTTTAAAATTCAATTTCGTTTGCATCCATAAATAATTACTTCATCATTTCATGATATGGTGAAGCCAGTTGTGCTAGGTGGTTTGCTGCTTCACAATACAACTGTGCACTAATTGAATGTTATTCATTTAAACAGTAAACAATCGTGTAGATTTATATATTTTGATATCAATTTCGATTTAAATTTTCTCAATACTCGAATCTGATTTTTCTCTATTGTGTATCGTACGTCTTTTGGATGTCAAAATACCAACTTAACAGATGCGTCGTTATTATTTAGCATGTTTGTTTTTTATTATTTTTGTTTCTTATAACTGAAATTTTTATTTATAGTATCAAAATGTCAGGATCAGAAGAAGAGGAGTATGTCGTAGAAGAAATCATCGATAAGCGTATTGTCGATGGAAAGATCCAATACTATTTGAAATGGAAAGGTTACTCGAGCGACGAAAACACGTGGGAACCCCGCGAAAACTTAGAATGTCCAGAATTGATCGCCGAATTTGAGGATAAATGGCAGAAAAAGCAAGACGACAAAAACAAAACTGCGAGAAAAGTGAAGAGTAGTAGTGGTGATGATATAAAAGATAAGAAGAAGAAGCGATCGACGGAACCAAAACCGACACCTAAAACTGATAATAATAAGTTGAACGGATTCGAAAGAGGTTTAAAACCTGAACGCATCATTGGCGCGACTGATACCTCAGGCGAATTGATGTTTTTAATGAAATGGGAGGGCACTGATGAAGCCGATTTAGTACGTTCAATAGATGCTCGAAGTAAATGTCCACAACTTATTATTGAGTTTTATGAAAAACACCTCACTTGGAATAATGCGTCAGAAGACAACAAATGAATTTTTTTAAATGTTTATACATATATTTTTTACTATCTTTAAATTTGATTTTTACTTTTCGTTACTTTTAGTTCAATTACGAATTTAGAATCATAAGACGGAAGTATTTTGTTTCATCAAAAATGTAATTGATGTCCCATCCATCAAAGTTCAATTAAAGAAGAATTTTTATGTAACGTTTTGGAAATTTTTTAATTTTGCTTATATCCTTTCAAGAAATGAAAGTTTCCATTCATTTATTAATATTTTTTAAGCTCTTGATCTTGTAACGTACTATGATTATGTTATACATTTTGTTTCCCTGTTGAATGCACCGAAATTTCAATAAATACTCCTTGGTGTAAGTTGTTTTTTTTTCCTGTTGTAACAAAATCTTTTACATTTTCTTAATAAATTTCTATTCTGAAGTGATGCGGAAGATGTTGCATGATGGAAAATATAGATTAATTTCGTGCTTTTCTTGAAAATGAACGATTACCGTGTCATGTGTTACGAGTTGAACGAAAATGTTCAGATAATACCATTTGATATTCATGCTAGTGCGAAAGTTGAAATGTTGAAATTATTGGCGAAAACATACAGGACTGAATGTTGAAATAAGATGATCAGCGTATCGCAAATGATAAAAATTACGTAAAAAGTAAGTTGTGCACGCGTGTATACAATTGTTTCTATTATTCATAAAAATTTAGATGACGAAATTGTACATTTCCCAAGGTCGTATCGTGTAGCGCCCATCCTATAATATGTCGTTTGAATTTAGAAAACGGAAATTGCAAATTGGACTACAAGAGTCTGAAATGCCTGAAGCAGAAACTCATTTTTAAAAAGAAGCATAGCAGTAGCGTACGGTCACAGCGGTACGGACGGTTTACGAATCCATGCCGCTAATTTCCTTATCGCTTCCCTCTTTTGGCGTTTGTACTTGGATCTTTTGTTTCTTCAACAAAAAGATGAAACACCAATCGGAATCGTTGAAATTTAAAATTGAACGGTTGGCGACCGTTAGAGCCAGTTTTTGAACTGATGTAAGGTAACATCAACCCTACCACTTTTCGGCATTTACAGGTAACGATGGGAAAATAAAATGCTAGGAGATGGAAGGCTCTTTCTCACCGAGCCCTGGCCTTTATCATCAGGGACGACGGTCCTGCTGGTTGTGCACGATAAGTTCTGGTTTCGTTTCCCATTCAACATTTTTACTGTGAAACATAAAATTAATTAAAGAAATTACCACGTTAAATGAAATTGTTGCATATTGAAATAAAAAACTAAAATTATAGACTCCTCCTATCTTCCAAGTTTTGAACAAAGTAGGAATTTTATCTTTTTTTAACGAAAGAATTTTGAGTTGAGTCGATCCTACTCGAACGCGTAACGCCTCCGCTCTCCCAAAATGTCAGTTTCCAATTTTAACAAATATATTCCGAAATATTTTTTAGCTTTCTTCAGGATTATAGAGAATTTTCTAATTTATTATTCGTAAGGCAAAAAAGCACATTTCATCTAAAAAAAATGAAAAAACCGAAATTTTTCTCTGACAGTCTGACATATTTCTTTCTGCCTTAATGAATATTTCACAGCTAGATATAAATAGGTAGAAACCAACGTGCTTGTATTCAAAAAACCCCCAAAAACACCTTTAATTTAACGTTTTAACTATCCAATCAAAGGTCATCCCGTCTTTCACCTCTTCACTTCTCTGATCGTGATCGTATCTATAAAGTAAGAAAACGTTAAAAGATAAGAAACACTTAGGAGCAGTTTCAGTTTGGAATCAATATGTCCGTAGTCTATGACCACAAAATCGAAAATACATGAATAGATCGACTGATTCTCTTGGCTGGTCTTACGAATTTTGCTCTTTTTACTTCTTTTTCTTTTTTCTTCGCTAGTGTTCGTGATTGTTGATTGTTGGTTAGTAAGGTTGGTGTGTTTGTGAGATTTCATCTCGAATTTTGAGTATCCCACGTTGGAATCTATTCACTTTTCACTTGACATTTTTGTGCTTCATCGTTCAAAACATCTCAAGACGTTCATTTTGTATTGAAAGCGTGCTTTTATTTTATTCAATTGTTCGTTGAATATTTTTATACAATTATTAACACCTACATACAAAGTAAGTTATTCTTCTATTTGTCACGATGTTATAAATTATTTTATTAATTAATTTCGAATAGCCGGCAAACATGTCTCTGAATTCTTACTTCTATGAATTGTTCAATTAGCGTATTTGTTCGATTTAGTATTGTAAGTTGTGCACTGACGCCACATTCTTGTAATCACGGTTTGTTGTCTAGAAGCACGTGTTACTTGACTCCCTTTTAGTTGAGAAGATGTAAAATTAATGGAAAACATGTGTATGATATTTGTTTCACAGGTGAATTATTTCGACGAGATTATATTATTGAAAGCGATGATCTTGTCGTTTTTGAACTACATTGTACATATTTTTATTACACGTACCTACATAATTCCTTATCATTATAGATTAATCTATACATTACGAATTATTGATTATTAGTTCATTTCTTTCAGATCATGGGTCGTAAACAACAAGAATACATTGTGGAGAAAATTGTGGATAGACGTGTAAATAAAGGGAAGGTCGAATATTACCTCAAATGGAAAGGTTACCCGAGTGATGAGAATACGTGGGAGCCGGTAGAGTTCCTCAATTGTTCAAATTTAATAGAAGAATACGAAAATTCAAGGAAATCATTGTCTACCAACGGTGTACTGAAACGAAAAAGTAAACAGTTGGTTGAATGTGCCGACGAAGAAAATAAACCCTCCTTGAATGGTTCAAAACGCAAATCATCACCTCTCGGAAGAAGAAGAATTACTCCACGTAAACCTTCAGACAAAATTTCAAGCCCGTTGGAACCTAAAAATATCGCAAGAATCGCTTTAAACGACTGCACTACCGAAAAATCCTCAAAGCGTAATGTAAAAGGCAAAATCGACCAGACGAAGAAAAGAAGCAGCGGTAAAGTTGGCTTCGGCAGAAATTTGAAACCTGTAGAAATCGTTAGCATTGATAAAAGAGATGACGACCTTTTCTTCCACATCAAGTGGGAAAATTGTGACGAAGTGGATGAAATTCCGGCCAAAATTGCACGCAAAAAATGTCCAGAATTAGTGATCAAATTTTACGAGCAACGTATAACTTGGCTTCCGGTTAACCACACGAAATAATTGAAGAGTGAGCGTTACTCACCTCCAGAAAATGAACAACTTATACGATTTATTTCTCTCTATTTTTATTTCTAAACTTAAGCCTTTTTGTTGAAACATATTTTTTAAGTGATTTTTTTAGTTTTAAGATTACATTTTGTATTTGATTGTGAATTATATAAATGTCAATGTATCTAAAACTTGAACTATGATGTATTAAATGTTTTCGTGACATTACTTAAGATTTTTTATCTTTTTTCGTATTTGAGAAACTAACGTAGTATTATGAGAGGTTGGACATTTTTGACATTTTTCTTGGTAGCTGTAAGAGTACGTGGCGAAGTTATCACACGTCTCCGCGATCTCAAAAGCAAAGTTTTTATTATAGAAAAGAATTCTGTAAAACTCATCAGTTGAATAAGAGATGGTTACTCTGAAATTGATCTCATATTGATCAATTACCTGATTACCTCAACCTCTTAAAAATTGATCGCAAAGAAATTCGAACTGCTAATGAGTCGATGATCAACAAAATAACGCTTCTTGTCGATTTATGGTTTCGAATACTACTAAAAAAAAGAAAATTGGATGTCTCCATGGCAATGTAAACGTAAACAAGTAATTATGCTCTCTGGAGTCTTTTTAAAAGTAAAATCTAACGTAATGAAATAAAGCTGAGAAATTGAATCTATTATATAATTATACGAATAGATACAAAACAACTCTTATAATCAAGAAATACGAAAAAACAATAAAACAATATGTAAATAAATATGTTACTCAAACAGGATTTTTCGAGGAAAAGTTGACATAAAAACTTATTAATAACAAAAAGTGATAAAAATTTCACAAACCCTCAAGGTTCAAATAACACAATTATTTCAGTCAAAGAATTAGTCAATACAGTGTACATCATAAAAGAAAATTCAATCATTCCACAATAGATGTTTTTCATAGAAATCTATCACCAATTGCGGGCATTTTTCTTTAGCATCTTTGGAATCAACAAGTTCTAATTCTCCATCTTTCCATTGCATCAATAACATCAATTCTCCGGTGACGTTAGAAGCTCCTTGGATTTTATCAGGTTCTAAACCACGTTGAAATCCGCTTTCTTTAGGAAATGAGGATGGCGGAGGATTATTATTGTTATTACTGCTAGTGAGGTTGATAGTGGTATTATTAACATTTTCTGAATCTTCACTTGGTTTTTGCTTTTTAGAACTCAAAGGACCGGGTCTATTTTTACTCGTACGCGAACTTTTCTCTGGTCGTTTGTTTCGATTGGCTAATTTCTCTTCAAAATCTTGAATCAATTCGAAACAATTCAAATTACCTTCTGGTTCCCAAGTATTATGTTTTTCAGTAAAGCCTTCCCATTTCAAAAAGTATTCCACGATGCCATGACGAATCCTTTTATCGATGATTTTTTCTACGATGTAATCCTCCCCTTCTTCTGAATCAGAGCTCATTTTAAATTGTCAAAACAGAATACAGTGAAGCTGGAACAAAAATAAAGTGATATAATTTACGAAGTAATATACAGAAAAAATAAACATTCTCAAATTCATAGTACATTATGTGTTAGGGTTAGACGCAGGTAGTGTACCTTTCAAGTTACATTAAAGGCTGCTTGAACTGCTAAACTGAAATAGAAAATTCAAATTAAAAAAAAAAAGGATTTTTCGAATATTACAGATTTATTTATTTAAAACAACACTAATAAAAAAATTCGTCAGTTTCAATTTTTAAACAACTATAGCTAATTTCAATTTTTGAACACTGATAGAAGAAATCACAACAAAAACAACGAACAACACAGTAACACATACGAACAAGAATAAGACGAGGCACGAGGCAGGAGACTGGAGAGCTGGAGACCCTATCAACCACTATCAACAAGGCAGTGCTTATTTGCTCATATTTTTAAATTCCCGTGCTTTTTGCGCAATGTAACAATACTGAGTGTGAGGGATATGAAATCTTGTGAGAATAGGATGAATAATCTAGATCTAGATAAGTGCCTTAAGTCTTAAGTTACTTGTGAGTAAAACAAAACCGAATAACTCATGCTGTTGCATCTGGCACAACATTATGTTTAGGACTCTTAGTTTTGAAACAGACTATTCGTAAGTTGTGCACAACAGGAACAACTGCGAACTGATAAATAGATTATTTCCACTTTTTCAGAAATTTTTTAGAATAAGATTTTGATTGTTTCAAAATTTGAAAACTGAAACAATAATTCAGGATTAGAATAAAAATAAGATTCATCTATTTCAAATAAAGTGAAAAGCTCAAAACAAAGTCGCTCAAATCAAAACGTCAGTTTCCCTGGTAGTATCACAAGTTAAAAGTATCACAACCACAAACGGTTGAAATGATACTAAAACTAAAATATAAAAATGGAAGATAGGTCGATGAGAAAGAAATAACATCGCATAACTTGACAAAAAGCATTTTTTCATTTCTTTCAAACATGCGAGTTCCAAAAATTAATGGATTACAGCGATTCATAAATTCTTTCAAAACGCAAAGATATACGTTAGAGAACTCATATTACACGTATTATGTATCAATTTCTATTCAATAATTCTTTAATTGAATTATCATATACTATACCTAAATCATAGTGTCTCCTGTTGCCCACTGGGTGATGCAATTTTTTAAGAATTTGTTGCAAATAACTTTACAATACTAAGTAATTAATTGCGAGTGAAACTTTTCAAGTTTACGAAACTGAAATCAATAATGATAATCAAATCGCAAACCTTCGTCGCTCAAAACTTAAAAACCAATCAACATAACTTGAAAAAAAATTATTTACAACGTTCGCTTCGGCGTTTCGTTTCACCATAATTGATAAGAACAAAAACAGAATTGGCATTTCGTTTGTTGATTTTTGTGGTGTATTATTTCTTATCAATAAAAAAAGGAGGTCACGGGCGGGGCCGGGGCGCACCAGGGTCACTTCACAGTTTCACGTCATTTTTTCTTTGAGGTTTTGAGCCTCTTATTAGTTTTTTACGTGATTTTTAAATTTTAATGCCTTTTCCTCTTTGCTGAAATGAAAATGAAATTTTTGATGATAGAAAATGACGTCACATGAACTGTAACCAACGTAACAGCTGCATATGTAATGAATCAGTAGTTGCCACAATACGGATTTTTCAAACGAGAAACTTCCCTGTAATATTGTCAAAATCAGTGTGTGTCGATTTTTTCATTGCAATAGATTCTCTCGCCTTTATTCCATTAGTTTGGTCTGGTCTTGGGCGTGTAAAACTATGACCTAGGCATTATATTTACTTGTCTTTACTAGACACTGATGAAGATTTGAAATTTTGAATGATCTATATCGAAAAATATGTGAAAAAAATGCGCTTACCTTCATTTAAAAGATACAAATTAAAGTGTTCGATTTTGGTACATAAAACATGATCGAGGAAGGTACATAAAGAACACTTCAGCGCATTCCTACTCAAAGGGCATTACATAGACTTCGCGTGAGAATTTTTTCAAAACAGGTAGGAAGTAGGAACTCGAAATGCGTAATTTATTGAAAACCAGCTTCATTCCTTCCTCAAGCAGTACAAATCAGAGTGCTTAAAATTGGGGTGCAAGGCATAATGGGGGAGGTCTGAGTAACACCTCAGCGTATTCATACTCAAAATGTATCGCGTAGAACTCGCATGAGAGCTTCCTCAAATAGATATTGGATAATAGTACATAAAAAATTGTCGGAATTTAGGATACTCGCTCTCATTCAAATAAAACGAATCGTAATGCCTAAATTTGGAATGTGAGACATCGTTAAGGAAGGCCTAAGGAACACTCGGCGCATTCCTGCCCAAAGTACATGGTATTTGTACAGAACTCACGTGAGAGCATCCTCAAACATATAATGCATCAAGAATTGTCAAAATTCGATGTACTTACCTTTACTCAATGAGTATTACCTAATTGGTGTATTCTACTACGTATTAGGCTTAGGCATTACTGCGGAAAGTCTGAGCAACACCTCAAGATATTTATAGCTCTAATGACATGTGCAGAGGTTGCATAAGAACATTGTTAAGTAGGTAAAGAAATTGAAAAATCAAGGAACTTCGAGGAGTGCGTGTTGTGTCTTATATTTGAATTTCGAAGTTAATTGAGCTTTGTTTGGGTTGCTGAGGATGTTTTTTTTACAATGTATTTCATTTTACATGTAGAATGAGTTGCCTATAGGGACACCTTGGATAACTCCATTCCGCTTATAAGTATGAATTTTATCCAATGTTGCAGAACGGAATTGTCTTCAAATATAAAATTTTTTGTAATAATTGGAATGCCGATATTCGTTGTATTGAAGTTTTCGGTCTTCCTCTTTACTGTCTATACATTCAAGTATTGTTTCATCGATAAAATTTTTCCATATTTTGCAACACTACTTCTCCCGTTTCTACAGTGGGATTGATTTTTTCTTTTTCTACATTTTCTTCTGTTTTTGGTTTAACAAATGCTCTACAATGATATGAAAATAAGTGATTACATAAAATTTTGTAATCGATTTAAAAAGTTGGAATTTTGGTAATTAACTTACTTTAATAAACGATTTTGAATTAATTTTGATAAATTTGAAATGGGAGCTTCGGCAAATAAATGTAAAATTAAACCAATTGAGTAACACCATACAGCATCACCGATTGCTATCCATACCTGTAAAAATAAAACATGAGGTTTATGCATATTGCTTCGTTTTTTTTGCGTATTTTTCGATGAATCATTCGATTTCTCATTTTTTTCTGTAATATGTATAATTCGAAAATAAAACAATTATTCTCAAAAAATACATATACACCTATACGAGTATAATGTAATTTTAAACAAATAGGTAAGCAATCGACATTTGGAAAATGAAAATTTTGCAAGTCTTACAAAAAAGATGATTAAAATAATAAATAATCAGTTAATTCAATACTTGATAGAAATTTTTACATTTGCATAGTAAAATAATGGTCACCGAACTTTTATCCACAATGAGAAAAATATGATGTAGGTATCAACGTAATTCGCCTAATCTACATACATTGCCCCGAAATATAACACGTTGGTATTCTTACTCACAACAAATACTGATTCATCAAATTTGCAAAATTTTAGAGTATTTTATTCTTTTATAAAAATTATTTTCTTTTACCTCAAGAAAAAAAAATTATTTTTCAATTCTTACGAATCAAAACCAATTCTCAAATCATTACTCACCACATTCGATCTATGTGAAACTTGCATATTATCTTTTTGAGAAGACGTGTAAAATAATTGAATCACAGTATTGAGTAGAAACACTGAATATGTCAAGCGCCCCAAAGGAACCCATCCTTTCCATTCGACAAATTTAGTAAATATTCCTGGAAATGGTAAATTAAATTAAAATAATTTATTAAATTGAAAAACCAACAGAATTATTTTAATTTTTCAATATTTTCTTTACCCACTCCCGATGTGAAATACAAACACAGGTGAACAGCGTATGTGAATACAAACAATGGACGAATAATAGCAGCAAACAAAGAACTTTCAGTTCTGTTATATTCTTTGTTAACTAGATAAAACATATACCCATAGTGTTGACTTCCTTCGCTGAGTAGTAGTGATAGAAATGAGCAAAGATATATTTGTTTCTAAATTTTGAAAAAAAATAGAATACGATTTTATGAAAATGTTGACAATAAATAAATTATTTCTTACGTCACTAAGTTTGACTTCACGTTCGTTCAACGTTCTAATAACGAAACTTGCAAGTATTCCTATCAGGTAAGGTCCAACCCTGGGATATGTAGCTATGTAGAAATTAGTGAATTCTTTTTCATTTCTTGGTTCTTCCAAAAAACTAAAAGTTGAAAAGAAAACACATCATGATTTATCCATTTTAAAACAACTTTTTCGCATTATAATGTATTATATTTATTATATTTATAATTATTTTGGTCATTGAATTACCTCATAAAAATTCTTAGAATTCCATGATACTTATTTATGTAGGCAACAATGAACGTAACCGATGTGAAAGCTATGAATGAAAGCAACGTTGCAAAAAGACTAAGTTTTTTATTCTTTGTGTATATGTAAAGTAAAATTCCTCCTATAATCGATAGCTGGACATCTACTGATATGTACCAACTAACAAACAAACACTGAAAATAATATAAATATATATTAAATACTTTTACGTCGAATTTTCAACTATGGAATCCTTCATAGTCAAAAATATAACTAAGACAAGTATAACTTTTAATCAAACTATGTTGGTAAGAAGTTGTTGAAATATCAACATAACTGAATATTTAATTTCGTTTTATTAGTACTTCGCTGAGATATTTACTTTTTTCAAAATTTAATCAAAATAAAGCAATGTTAACCGGCTAGTCGAGCTTCATAAAAAAAGAATCATTAACCTAATTCCAGTAGTATTTGCATGTTCACTGGCAAAAAATTGTAAATCATCGACATAAAATTCAAACAACCATTGGATATTTAAGTAAACATAAATAAGTATTAGGGGGCTTCGCGGCCCCAACCCCCTTCGCTCACCGCTACCTCGATTACCTGTTGCTCAGTTTTAACGATGTTATTTATCACCAATAAGCTGGCCCACCAACTTTCCTTGCAGTTGCTGACTTCACGCATTATTCTGTAATCCCACATAGGGCCGTCATTGGTGTACGGTAATATGTAGATAATGAATAACATCAAAATGCCAAAAACTGGAACCATTCTGTGAAAACAATTATAAAAACTATCCATCTTAATGAATGTATGTAAATAGGTTTACACAAACGCACGTATGTCATATGTACAGACCGTCCGGTTGATCTTAGTACCCCTCAGCGTCAGCGTCAGCGCAAGCGCAAAAATCCCATCAACGTAGCTGACGCGACTCGTAAAAAGTGGCCACACTTACGCAGGTTAAAAACTTACAAACAACGTAAATAGGGACGTCAGTGCGTGCAAATTATAGCACAAAAAAAATGTATGAAAAA
>QBDW01001285.1:0-22098 GCA_003261595.1 Maconellicoccus hirsutus
TGAGATCTTGAAATTTAACCATCTCTTTTCTACGTTTGAAGAGTCTAGTTTTTATATTGTCTATCTCGTTCCCGTGTGTAGCTTCGTTACCTTTTAATACGACAACATCTAACACGACTATGAAGTATTGAAAACAAGAATAAACAAAACGAAACGGATATCAGACTACGATGACTACACTAAGCGATATCCGAAGATTTCCGAGCATTTCCGAATATATTTATCACTTGAAAAAACTAGTGGACTTTAACGCCTAGTATTCGCCGATACTTACCAACACTAGTTCGTGGTCATAGACGTTGGTTCGTGGTGGTACAACTCGTAAGTGCAGTGTGCCATCTATTGGTACCAATCGCAAGAATCAAATCAAAACACAAAATCTATTCAGAAAACACATGTCAATTGTGAACTTTCCATTTCATGTGTTGCAGCTTATGCTTATTGCAACGCGAATTAGTTCGTATTATGTAAAGATGACCAATATGCGATTAAGAATTCCCTCAAATAGTAACTTGGTATTTTACTAAAAAAATTACATTTTACAAATGTATATACGATAACGAAGTATTATGTCAAAATTCATTCATCACTGGTTCAGCTGCGTTATCGAACAACGAACTGCAGTACGAACGTAAAACGTAAACAATGAGGTGTTGGATAATTTTTGGACGAAATTACGTAAACCAACAACGCACAAACTAGTTCATCGGTTTCGACCAATTATTCGCGTTTTAAATACAATGTGAAAATTACCGGCGAATAATGAATCATTTTATGGGAAGAGAGGTTTGTAGCATATCCATCGCCAGCGCGCGGTAGCACGCTTAGATGTTATTTCTAACCGTTTCTTTTTGAATTTTCAACAGGCCGTAGAAGATGCGACGTTGCCACGTTGCATTGGCGTGTTTTGCGGATACCTGTCTGGCTGTGGCTCAGTCACCTAGGTTTACTCGTAAGTAATTTACCTCATAGCCAGTCTATGTGCAGGAGTGTAGTCGAGTTGTGGTAACGTGGCATTTGTTCTCTGTGTTATGTTTTACCTCGCTATGGATCTTCTACAGTTGTGGTGTGTTTTTTTCGCGTTTTCACCTTGAATTTCATTCCATAATGTCTTTATTACCGATTTTCAAGAATGTTCGAGCTTGATTTGAAATTAAAACGCGTATTAATTGTGTGCTTCAACTCGAAATTTAGCATGGTGTAGTTATCTGTTATATGCTGTGTTAAGTGGCGCGATTTTTACGTATGTGTTTGTTCTATGTCAACGCTATCGTATCTTGGATTGGTGCAGCGTTTCTAAATTGTTTCGTACTGGAAGAATGGTGAGTTTTCTAAAACTACATATGTTTAAGAAATCGTCTGACATTTTTTTAATCTCGCATAATGTAAATAGTATGCCCTACATTAACGAGTTGTTCCTGTAAGTCGCTAACCTATATCTAGGACAAACTAGATGCAGGTGTAATATATTTGCTACATCAAATATTCCTCTTCTTGACTGATTTAACAAAAACCCATTCGTATGTAGAAATTTAACCGAAAACGCCGTCTCAAATGGGTCGCCATGTGTACGAATTGGCTGAAAAATGATCCTGAACAGGACGCACCGATGTTTTTTCCATTTGGGTGATTTTTCCATGCCCAAATGAGCCATTACTTATGGAATGCGGTATTTTTATACGAAAAAACTTTCAATCTTGCTCTTCCGAGCACCTATGATTGTCGAGATTTATTTTCCTGTTGCTCGGTGTTTCGCTTCTAGAAAGAATTTAACGTTTGTGTTCATTACTAAACGAATAGCGCCTTTTGTGCGTTTCAAAGGAATTCCATTATAGGTACCTGTATCAAGTGATTATGGCGGTTGAATATTTCGCGTCTAGGGTTCACCCTGCGCCCTGTGCCCTTTTACCTGCTATATTTTTACACTTCGACTTCGCCGCGTAACCGTCATATGGAAAATTTAATTACGAAATGGAAAAATTCTCTCGAATGAATGCCGTCTGAAAAATGCGCACGGTGAAAAAATCATACAGATTTTCATGTGCTGGAGTTATAACTCCGCGCATCTGCGTTTTCGAATTAAACGTGTTTTCTTTTGGAATTCAGCTCGCTGGAATGAACTCTTCGGAATTGTGTGGTTTAGTGGCGAATTGTTTTCATAATTGAGAATATTTCCGACATCACGTCACAGTGATCTTTTCTCACGATTAATTCTGTTAAGCGGCAAGATGAATGATTATGATAAGGAAGCCATTTAGCGCACATGTACCAATTCGAGTAGCATTTCGAGTTTTTTGGAATTTGGACATTCGCGAATGTTTTCACATTTCATTATATCTCGATGGTCACTTTCGTATCAACTAGATGGAAAAATTTCACCTAAAAATATTTCCTCATCATGCGCACATATATCACTCCAAAACTTGACCGGTTTTTCAACCTTTCCAAAGAGAAAACTCACCGCGTTGACCGAAAAATAATCTAAGATTTTTCCACGCGTGAAAAAATGCGGCAAATATTTCAGCTGACAAAAGTGTAAAAAACATAAACTCCGATACAGTTACATTTTAAACGTTAACGGTTATTTTATATTCATTCTTTAATTAATTGCTCAAATTAACCGAAGACTCGGTTATTTAATGACATAACCAACGGACAACAAAAAACCTCGTCGCGTTCCAACTTCACACGAATTTCATTCACTTTGTTCGATCATTTCGAAGCCATAAATTGAAACATTTTTCGCCCGAGACCGCCTGAAACGACCCCTCGTCATATTTCGCGTGATAATTACCAGCCTCGTGTTGTCCGTTACGAAAAACCTACCCCTTTGTGAAACCACCCCAACGTATAGGGTTCCACGTAAAGTCGGACGTCTGCTCGTATTGAGGATTATTCGATGTTGCGTCGTGGAAATACGATTCACGGAATTGGAGGAGATTCGTGATAAGGAAAGTAATTCGTTGACAGTTTTGTACCGAGGATATCAATTCGAAGAACTGTGTAGATATCTTTATAAAATGAACGAGTCGTGACAGAATTTCGTGGAGGTTCTTTGGGTTGTATGTTTCAGGCATCGAAATTCGAGTGTTTTTCGTTGAGGTTTGATAATTTTGAAAATTTATGAATTTGATTTACTCATTGATTGAGTATGTTTGAGACATCGAAATAGGAGGCGATATAAACGATAAAATTACGCCACGTTTGAAGAAATTTCACTTTATAAATTTAAGGAAAAAAGTTGACTTTGTGATTTCTTTATTTTAAAAATTTTTGGAATTTTCGATCAGAAATCACCAACTATTTTTCAAAGAACTATGGCCAACTTCGCTTGAAAATCAACTTTAGTAACTTCGTGTTGCCAAATTTTCCCGAAAATTATAATAAATTATGTACCTGAATATAATCAGAATTAAAAGTCAAGAAAAAAAAATTAAAAATTATTTGAAACCAACACTACGTTGTCGACCCTCTCTCCTGATCAAAAACTATTTCATGTAATAAAACAAGTACTTAAAATTCAACCACTCGGAAAAATTTCGTAAAATTATTTCACTTTCGTTGCAATCTACCTTTTAGTATTCCACTTCACGTAACTTTTACCAAATTCCAATTTTTATTCCTTTTCAGCACGCACGTTGGTTGAAAAAACAAAAGACTAAATGCAATTGAAGGTGAAATTCTTAAAAATATTTCACACCGAACATTAACACAAACAGGTCGAGCGTTTTACCAGGTATTTTTAAATTTAGAATCGCCTCAGGTATCGAACACTTGCTACCGTGTTGAATTCCAAATCACGACCGTATGTAAATTTACTCCCAAATCTTCCAACTTTGTTGATTTTTTTCATCTTATATAAGGTAAACTTTAAGACGAACGTGTATAATTTATTTCCAAAATACACTCATCCTTAACCTTGTTCTGTGCAGTATGACTCGACAGTGCTTTGAAATAGAAAAAAAAATACCAATGTCGAAGAAAGCGAAAAAAATCCGTATTTTGAAAATTTCCCTTTTTTTCCGCGTGAAATAAATCATTCTTATATTCGCTATTTAAAGAATTAACGCGAAAGGGGAAAATCACGGTGACACAATCTCGGCGATATTTCCGAAATGCGAAAAAAATACTCCACTTAAAAATGATATTCAATTTCGAATAACAACAATTTAAAAAGCAAGAAATATTTTCATTTTAAAATGATATAAAGCCGCGAAAGAGTGAATTTAAAAGATATAGCGTTTTTTCATCGAGGGAAAAGAAGGGTATTTAGCTTCAAAAATCCAACGTTAAATGAAAAGCTTTCGATGGAGGTTCTGAATAAGTTTGTTATTCCTTAAACATCTAAATATTATTTTTAAAGGTTCATTTTATTTGAAATGTTATCGAAGGGTTGATGAAATATTTGCCATTTTTCATTTTAATAATAAAACGATAAACGAAATTGAGAGGTTTAACGTAATAAATCTCGTGTTTGTTTTTCGGCTTCGGTTACATAAATCTGGTCATTATCGTTGTTTACAGTTTTTTTTTGTTTTTCAACGCGACGTATTAAAAATATAAAAGATTAGAGGTGAATTTTTAAAAGTGTCGGTGATTCATATTCATGCTTATGAGGTTTCGGGAATTATGAAGAGAAAAATAAGGTTCGTGTTTCATATTGATTCACCGGTCGCTTAGCAATTCAAGTAATTAGACGACTTCCCAGGGGTAATTTCTTTTATTGCATAAATGTCGCGGAGATTAATCGATTTTGATTTTTTCCCTTTTAATGGGCGAATTTTCGCCAAGAATAGGTCGCGTGTTTCGCGCGTGTACCATACGCGAATTGGTCTCTAAATGGAGGAAGTAAAATGAATGAAAACCTCAAACGGTTAAACTAGGTTAAAGTTGCTTAATAAATCAAGCCGAGTAAAACAATTATAACGACGCTATATGGACCCCCTGTCATGTACCGAAGATAATAATACATTATAATAGCGACATAGTAAACCTACGACGATATTCACTCCGGCACTCATTAGCTGTTTACTAAATCCGTGTATATTCACCAAGTGCTGTAAATAAATAATTCGTAATTTTAATTTTTTCATCTCCACCTTGGGAATATTAAGGTAAAAAGGTTTAGGTGTGTTTATAACTTAGCTATATGTGAATTTTTAAATAAACCGCGTGATGTATTTTTAATACAGTCTCGAGAATATCGAAATTGCTTCTAAGTGGGCTTTGACGGATGAAAATGTCGCTAAAATGTAAACTGCTTCGCTAAGGGGTGTTTTTTTATTTCTGGAGAAATTATCGACGCGTAGTAAATTGGCTCGAGCCTAAAGAAACGAGTACCATAATAGCACAGGTAATATTTAACGAGATCGCGTTACCAAGGAGGAAGCCTAATTAATACGACATCGAAGAAGTGGCGCTCTTCTAATGATTCACGTGGCTCTTTACGCGACGTAGTTTGCTGGGTGGATTTTCCCGTAATGGAGTTCGTCTATTGTGAGTTATGTAAGATGAACCTAGGAACGGTTGGTGTAATTAATAAGTAATTGGTGAAGTAATAAGGGATGGAAGGGCTATTAATGGAATTTAAAATTTATGAATGATTTGAATTTAAACTAATAAGGTAAAAAATATAGCGTATCTAAAAAATTTAACAAAGGAGAAAAATACGCAATAATTAAAAAAAAAGCAAAAATGAGAAAAAAAAGTGTGAAAACGTAAAAGAGAAGTGTAAAAATGTAAAAAAGATGTAAAAATGGAGAAAAAACATTTTTCTCTTCATTTTTACTTTTTTTTTTCATTTTTATATCTGTTTTTCTTCTTTTTTGCACATTGTTTTCTTCATTTTCACATGTAATTGTTTCATGTTTGCATATTTTTCAATTTTTATGTTTTTTTCCTTCATTTTTACGGTTATCTTTCCTCATTTATGCATCTTTTTTCCAATTTTGCATTTTTTTTTCAATTTTTTCGTTTTTTTTCTTTTTTTCCATTTTTTATATTTTTTCTTCATTTTTATTTTTTTTCCTTTTTTACCCATTTTTTAATTTTTACATTTTTTCTTTTCATTTTTGCGTATTTGTTCTCAATTTTTACGTTTTTTTTATTTTTGCATATTTTTTTCCCTTATTTTATTTTTTTCATGCAATTATTGATTCAACTGTGTCTTCTGATCCACCTTCTAGCTTTTTTTTCTATTTTGTCAATATTTTCATGTATAATTGCGAACAAAATGGAAAGACCCACATGTTTTTTCTGAATTTGCACATCAACGGAATCCTTCCTGGAACTTCAGAGTTTAAAATGATATTTACGTCTTCTTGCGAATGAATTTGGAGAAAATGCAACAAATACTCGTGTTACTAGTGAAAAATTTTTCCAATTTACCCCTTTCTCACATCCCTTCCCTGATTCTCGGGGAAAGCTCAAAACGGAAAGCTGCTTCAGTAGCTTTACTTGACGTAAAAAAATTAGAAAAAAGTTGAAAAGGAAATAATTGTTCGACGATGTAAGTTGGTGCCCTCTAATTTTAACGTTCGTTCATTAAAAAAAATGAATGAAACAACGAAAATGACAAAAAAAAATTGTAAAAAATTGTACGTATTTCTACTCAAGAATTCATTCAATTCATCTATTTTCGTCTTAGTCGACAAAGACTCGTAAAAATTACGTAAAATGCGTTTCATTGGTAAATTTTCCCATTTTTTCCAAGTTTTTATGCAGAATTTAATGGCTTGTTAGATTAATGAAGTAAATCAAAGAAAAGTTTTCAGAATATCTAGAAGATCAATTTGAGGAAAAATTTCTGAAAAATAAGATGTTTTTTTGAGCGATTTCTCTTAGATTATGTACCATAAATGAATTCTGCAGAAGGCGAAATTGAAAAGTAAATTTTTACATTTTTTTAACATGAATACCTTATCGTTAAGATACTTCTACTCCCGCTTGGCCTTATGTAGGAGGTAAATCCGGCCAAGATTGCGCTGCATACAACGATGAGCACATATTTACGCCGGTCGTGTACATTACGCGTTGGCAAAACGTCTGCAACGACGACGGTGGCGGTCGTATTACGATTATATTGACACCTGCTTTACTCCTACGTTCACCTGAAATGTACCACGATATCGTGTATTTTTGGTGTTTAAGAAAAAAGCGAAACGGAAAACATTAGGATATTCGAAACGAGCAATCGTCAAATACGCCCGGCGAATTTTCTCATAATCAATCAAGATTATAATCGCGGTCGGACAATTAACACGCGATTATCTGATGAAACGTTTCGCTCGTTTTGTAAATCAGCAAAAGACTTGGCGTGTTAATTACACAGAATGTATTTTGCTAAGAGGATATACGTAAATACATTGTTCACAACGAAGCGAATTTATTCGCATGAATGAACCGCGGGGCGACCCCGGCGACTACGTTTGAACTCGCACATAAAAAACGCGAAGAGAAGGAGGCGATTTGTAATGAATTAATTACTCGTAACAATCGATTAATAGCAGCGTATTTGCGTTCATGACCTATTTATAGGGTACAATTTCATCGTTCAATTAGTTGTCGGGTTTTTCTACGCGAGAAGCTACCGCGACATGAAGGAATTCAACCGACGGGGTGTAGAAGAGACTAAACATAATGATGACATTGCCGTAGGAAATTTGAATATTTATTAGTAATGTTAACTATTTCATGCCAAAGGTGATGGTTGCCTTTGATGTAAACGAGACGCTTTAATCCGGGCTGAAATTGTACGCGTACACGCGAAAGTATGCTAAGACGACGTTGACACGTTCTCGTAGTTCTTCTCTACAATAAGAAAATTCCACCGGCGGAATTATATTTCTGATAATTTCAACCTTTATGGTATCGATTCGTGTTACGCGTAAATTACGGCTGTCGTTCGTCCACTATTTCAATGTTTTTCATATTGGATTCTTCAATTGGAAAATATATCGTTGAAGATCATTCGCAAGGTCAAGATATATGTGTCGAGTCAGCGTGAATTTATCATCTGTATTGGCTGAAGGGTGTATCGTATGTTTTTAGAAAATCCACAGGTGGTAGTTTGCCGAGAAGTATGAAAAGATTAGCGGCAGGGATGTAGAATTGGAAAGTCGTTAATTTCGAGGTTTTTTTCCTCTCGAAATGAAGGTGTTTTCGAGTTTTTTTTCTTCAACTTAACTCTATTGAAAAGGTTACGTAGAGTTTCGTAATTTATAGAATGTCTCTGTAGATGAATTTTACGTTGTGGGTGAAAGGAGGGGGGGCTAAATATTATATTTATTTTTTCTGCAGTGCGAGATCTTCAATGTATTCTTGTTGTAATCTGATCGGTTAATTTGAGCGAGTTCGTTGTGGTTTTTTCTTATTACAAAATTCAATATTATTTGATAATAAATTCAAATTTATAATAATTTTGATGCGGTGATTCTTTTTAAATATTTATATATTTGGAATAATTTTCATTATTTAGAATTTTATTTAAATTAATCGGCGGTATTTTTTAAATCTTCCTTTTTTGAGGCATTTTTTTTCTTTTTGATGAATTTTTATCATCTTCAAACTGACTAGTCGATTCATCGAGTATTTAATTATTTGTATTATTTTTTGTAATTTTCAATCGTAAATTTTGAATTTAAAATCATGGTTTTTTCTAATTGTTTTTTTATTGTTTTTTTTAATCATTCAAAGTAACAAGGTTACAAAAAAAACATTAAGTGACTTACGCAGTGTTTTTAAAGATATTAAATTAAATGTTGTGGAATAACCTTAAAAGAATTTCAAGGAATTTTTCAGTATTTATTTTCCATTATTTTACTTTATTTTATTAATTATTTCAACATTCTTAACGATTTTTCTGGAACCGGGTAACTTTGAAATTTTGGGGCGTCTTTGAACGGTATTTCAACGGATTTCACTTCTTAATTTATTATTTAAAAAAAAATTTACAACAGAAACAAAAGGTGACCTACAAAAATAATATTTTTACACAAATATAAAGTTAAATGTTGTAAAATGACTATGAAAAATTTCAAACATTTTTGGATTTTTTTTCCGTTATTCAACGTTTTAAATTTAGACTAGTCTTGTTGGATGGAGTAACTTTTGGGGTGTCTTTGAACGGCATTTTAATCAACTTTAACGAAAGTGAAGTGAAAATTTCAACAATTTTCACGAGGAGAAGAGGGTGGGGGCATTTCGCTAAGAATCTGGGTTTTCTTAGAAAACTGGAAATTCTAAATCATAGATTTCTAAAGTTATTCAATAATTTGATAATTTCCCCCTATTTTGTTCAATTAATAATTATCATGATCAAATTGACGAAAAGGCCCAGGACATTTCTCCCGGGTTCATTTTTGCTCTAAATGGCTCTGATTAGAAAGAAGGGAAATCGACGCGGTTCAATGTTTGCATGTCAATGATACAATGGGAAAAGCACCACTGAATTTCAAGTATTTTATCAGAAATGAGTATATTTAAAATTCTCTCTTCGGTTAGATTGCAAAAAAACCATTGAAATAATTATTACAAACTGTAATAAAAATTCATCTCGTAATCTCCAAATTATCCTCTTTTAACGAATTTTCGACATAAAAATTACACATTATAAATCACGCAATTTCAGCAACAACGACACTCCTGCTATCAATTTTTTTCTCGCTCTCTCTTAATCCAAATGAGCTTTCTAAATTTCTCTTTCGCCTCATCGATCTTTCATCGCGTTTATACAACGATTCGAACACTCGGGGCGCTGCTGAGTATTTAAATCCATCATGCAAAAAAAAACGTTTCTTCGAAAAATCTCAGTTCCATTGGAACAAAAAACTTTACTTCAAGGTTCCCCTTCGATTATAAAATAAAATCATCGGCATCATATTTCACCTTAATTCATCCGAACCACAATTCCAAGGCCCCTTCCCTCAAATCTTTCTGGATCGGTCAAGCTGAATGGAACTCCGAAACGTAGTCACCGGAACGTGGAACGTTGTAGCATCGCAACGTGCAACATACACGCCGCACACGTATCAAACTGAACGCTCGACCTACGAGAACCCAAATACCACCGGAGAAAATATTCGAAGGTGAGACTACCTCTGCGTACACAAATCCGATACTTGTACCCATTTAAACCGAATACGCACACATATACAGAAAATAAACAACGTCTCGATCCGGTCACCGTGTTCACGTATATTCCATCATTAATAACCAATTCTCCGATGTAACGCGATATTTAAAATAGACACAGCTCAATCTTTCAATCATCCAAATAGACACGCATCATCGTCAACATTCCAACTCCGCTCTCTACCGAATTATATTTAAATCTTGAAAAAAAATATAAGTATTTCATATAGCATTTTTTTAATATACGGGTAATAGTCATTATTATGTAAATAACCTCCTGTATAAGTTCTCTTTCTCCATGGCAATTCTTTTTTCGCAATATCGTATCCGAGCCTACTCCGGATGAACTATTTTCTAGCGAAAATTCGTTTCGCGATTAATTGAAATTATTCCTCTTTTGTTATACAATTTTTTTCGTGAAAAAAAGCAGATTTTTTCTTGGCATTTTTTTATTCTTTTTTCTACAGAGATTTCGCTTTTCTATGAATATTTATATCGAGGTATTTGTTTCGGGCGAGAAAAGCTGCCTTTTTTTCCATAATTTTATTATATTTCCTATTCTTTTTCTTCTCTTTTTATAACCTCCGTAACCTGAAATGAACAATATTTGAATTTTAACGCGCTTAAAAAACCACCGCTTTGCGTATTTAATCGGTAATTTAATTTTATTTACATTTTTCTTCTTTATCGTATATAATTTATTCGACACGTTATCGTGTACTTGTCATAAGACACGATTTGAAGGATTATTTTTTAAACGAAATATAATTCTATTATAGCAATACATATTACTCGAGTACACGACGAGAAAATTACGATTCGAGTGGTATATTTTCAGAGATGGTGAAATGGCTTTTGCAAATGAACATTTTATTCTATTCATTTTTTGCTCGAGAGTTTTCAATGTGTTGTGAAATTCGTTATAAATTCGTTAAGGTCATTGACCTTGTTTCGTAGAAAATCATGCTTGAATTTGCTTTTTTTTTAAATTATAAATTTTTTTATATCTTTCATAGCGAATATTTTGTTGAGAATTTTTTTCAATTAATGTAATTTTAGTATTAGAGTGAATGATTTATTTTTCATGTGTTGTGAAATTTGATATAAATTTGCTAAGGTTATTGACCTCCGCGTTTCCTAGAAATATCCAAATGTAACTTTATCGTAATTTCTGAATACTCTGTTTGGTAACTACTGCAAAAAAAGTGAAACTACCCTAAAACCAAGGCCTCTGAAGATCGATGGAACACCAAAAAATACCCTCTGAAAAGCGCCCTTTTCGGTTATCACGAAAACCGACGCGAGGGTAAAAAAAAACTCAAAATATATTCGAAAATGTCTATCGAAACGCAAGCGTTAATTTCCTCTTTCTCATATCCAACCATATATGAAAGCCTCGATACGTATCTATTTCGATAACTGAATCGTCACCGTCGTATTTCCTGTTCAGCGACAGTTACAGCCGTCGGCCACAACGTCCCGTCTAACTCGTAGCGCGATTTGTAAATTATGAAAAATGCGCACGTCCTGATATCCTATAATCATGGAAAAAACAATGTAATTATACCGTAAAGAAAACAAATGCGACGAAAGCCGCAGCAGCATTGGATACAGGAAACGACGTCATCGGTAACCGAACATGGACATGATTGAAAGCCGGTCACCATATCGAGCATTGTGGTATGTACCGGTACATATGATAACTTTCTGCAATCCATTATTATATTCAGTCATTGCATCGTATGACAACGGATCGTGCGACGAAAAACCTTTGAAGACATTTGATGAAATTGAATTAAGGCGAATTTGGGCGGCGAGCTTTTAATGTAATTTTACAATCGCGTGCCTCTCGATGTGTATCGTGTCTGGTCGTATACGTAATAATGGTAATTGCGTCGGCGATTTGAATATCCAGCACGAAAGTTTCTTTTTAATATTGATTTCAATTAGCACATCGATAACCTTGGATAACGTGTCGTCGAGTGATAAAATCACTGATGAGGGGAAAGAGCAGGGTGACCCAAGATGGCGGTTTTTGTCGGTGTGATGGTAAAAAAACTAAGCTTTTATGTGAATGGTCATGTTGGGACGTCTTTTGTAGAGCTTCGGATGACTTTAGGGGAAAACTTTTGAAACAAAAGTTGTTGGGAATTAAATAAGGAACATTTTTTGTAATAAATATTTTTTTCGTCAGTCTTCAAATTTTCCCAAAATTTTGCCATGTTGTAAGCATCGCAAACGAAATTCTTCCGTTGGTACGTTATTGTGAGACTTGAGCTAACTTTGAAGGAAATCATTCGTGTTTACAATTTTTTTTATATCTTGTTAAATTTTTTTGTAATTTTTTTTGAAATATGTGATGTAATTATCGCAAAACTTGTTCTTTGTAAAATTTCTAACAACTTTTATTTCAAAACCTTTTTCTCAAGTCATTGCAAGCCTTACAAAAATGCCCCAACTGAAGAATTTTGTTAGCAGAACAGACGCTACAGCGAAATTTTGGAGAAATTGAGAAGTTGGTGAAGAAATGCTTATTACAAAAAATGTTCGTTATTTAATTTTCAACAGCTTTCATTCCAAAAGTTTTTCTCCAAAGTCACCCCAAACCTCACAAAAACGCCTTAACTATCAATATTGTGAAACTGTAGCGAAAATGAACGAGATGTGGAAAATTTTTCATCGCGAAAAATATTCCTCATTTAATTTCCAACAAATTTCAAGCTGAATGTTTTTCTCCAAAGTTGCCCTACACCTCACAAAAACACCCAACAAATATTCCTTGTTTATTTAACCAGCAAAAACCGACAAAATTGCTAAAAAAACGCGCCAAGTTCTGGTGAAATACCGCGATAAAAGACCGTCCTGAAACTGGACATCGTCCAGTACAACGTGCAGCTCCGCAGCATGGTCGTCGTATGATTCATGGAAACGGCTTGCGGAAGACCACCGTCTAAGCGTTGTACGATTTCGAAGCTGGTTTCTTCACTTCTTCTATTGCACAGATTTCGATTCACAATTCAACGGAATATACGTAGAGTCGTAGAGATGGTCGCAGAAAGATGAGTCGTGGCTTTGTTCTTGTTCTGCAGGTATATAAACTCGATTGTGGCGGGCGCGAGCCTCCATTGTCGTAATTCCACTTTTAACTATTTAATTTCGTTCGTATTGTTTGTGGAATTTTTACTTGTTTTTTTCCATTTTACTTTTCATCGAAGTGAAAGTTTCATATTTCAGATAACAATAAGAAAAGGCGTAACACGAGTTTTCTCGCATCGATGACTCGTACTAGGATATGTACGAGATACGACAATATACCCGCCAAATCCACGTCCTGGAAAGGCGTTATGTCACGTGTACCATGTACGACTTAGAGCTTGGAGTATTTTCGCGCGATGGTATTTTTTGCCCTTTGCGATCGCAAACTGGTTTCATGTTAACACGTTTTTCCTACGCGTGGTCGTAGCTTTCCTCAACGAAAAAGTTTCGTTTGGAGAGTTAAAAAGATTGAAAAAATATAATATCAAACGTGACACCCACAGGCGGACTGGGCATTTAGGTGCAATTTTGACATTTCCAATGATATATACGCTTTCACAGCTCCTCATGTATAGCACTTTATTACGCGTCGATTTAGTCGACGTTCGTATATATAAAAAGCCACGCCAAAGTCAACCAACCTCTTTGGTGCGGAGCAAACGGAGCTGCGCTTCGTTGAATTTCTCTCTGCCTCCGCGATGCTCATTTCCACGCCATATGTCGGTCCGGCACTTTGTGTTTTTTACACTCCAGCACCGCTTCCATTCATTAAACGACTCGTTGTTTTTAATGATCGAGCCGAAATAGCGGAATACCGCGTTGTGACCCAATAACATTGGCTAAGGATTCACGGAGACGCGGATGGCGTAGCGCGAAGGAAATGTTCCGTGCTATGGCGAGCGATTCAGCACCGGATCACGTGTGCTTGTTAAGTGACCCTTGGCGACGATGCATTCAAGGACCAGGGCGGCACAGCGAGTTATCTTGTGTTGTGAAAGACTTATGTGAAAGTTTACTCGAGACTGGTTGAACTTAATGGGTCGAAGTTCGATGTGTGACCTTGTTCCAGGGATTTTTCCAGTCGCGTCGATTTTGTAGATTTACGCAGTGTCGGAGATGGAGGTAGATGAAGGGTGGAAGTGTTACGGTGCCTGTGGTGTTTCTTTTTCGGAAATGTGATCGGAGTGGGAGGAGGTGAAATGGTAATTGTTATGCAAGTACGGAATTTCTCCGGAGTTTTGTTGGCTTGGTGTTAGATATCTTATTTATTGATCCAACCTCCAACATCTACACCTCTCCCTCACTCATAAATGATTTGCTATATAGATATTTTATTTTGCAACTACATTTATGCAATCATGTACTTATTTTCGGTTGTTTTGCAGTTCAACCACGTTTTGAAAGTGTTGCCAATCATGTGGATTTATTGGTATGGCTGATATTGTTGAGTTTTAAACAAATGCCTATCAATCGTATCAAATATACGATGAACTTCATGATCGAGGCAGAAAGGGTTGGGGGGTATAAAGAATTGTTCAGGAATTATACCTTTTGATATTACTTACTCACAAGAGAACTGTCACAGGTGTCAATTTAGGACTTTGACGAAACTTAGATATTTAGAAAGAGGATAAAGAGAAACCCTCAAACCAAATTTTCAGCTGCTAAAGTTTGTTTTTCGATTTTTGGCGAATTTTCAAAATTTTCAAAAATAACATAATGAACTTTAGATCAAAAAAATCGTCATAACTCGTGGTAAAGTGAACTTTAGCAGCTAAAAGTTTGACCATTATTTACTCTCACGATAGCAAATCGATCCCCCATAGTTTCGAAAAGATTTGAAATTAACACTTGTGACAGGTATTTTTGAGCAACTTTGTGTTTTTTGCCTAAATTCATGAAAAAACGAAAAATCTGTTCATTAATGAAGGAATCGAGCGAATGGGCTGGAAATTTCACCACGACTTCTCGGCATTCTCTTTCAGCCAAAAAAAAGATTCTTCAAGTTCCGCAGATATTTGCTCATTTTGGGCATGAATTATATTTTTTTGAATAAAACACTAAAAACCAGAAAAATCGTCGTAAATCAAATATCGTACGATGAATTACGAAAGGGGATAAACTCGAAAACTCCCGTTTTCTAAGAAATAATCACGAAACATCGTCGATACTATTTAATCTCCACGTCCACGATATGGCCACAGCAAAGTGAAAGATGTTGAGAAATTCAACCGAAATTCTCGTCTTATCTGGCATCAAAAGGAAACTATTTACGATACAATGTAAATAGTTCACTACAGAAACAAGCGGCTAAAAACGAACCACCGATGATGTAATTCTTGTGTACATTTCAAAAGATCGATTATCAACGCTCATTTAGCTGGAATTTTCCTCTTTCTTTATGCTCACCAAACAAAAGCAGGTAGTTGGAAAAAACTATGTCATCGGCGAAAATGCGAACAGTAGCCAAAACAGATTGTTTATCGACGGTCACATTATGTGTACGATTGTTGTGTAAAAAAAAAGATGTATGTAGGATATGAGAGTATAAAAATGAAATGTAAACACGATAATTATTTGTTCACAACGCAGACGTATCGGAATTCCTTGACATGTTTGTGGAAAATGCTTCGAAACAATATAATTATATACGCATAGACGATTTCTTTACCGGTGTATGGCTATTTTATCGAATCGACATTTTTTACCATTATTTATAAAATAAATTCGAGGTTACGAAACGTATACGAAAGAAGTTAAATGAGTCCATATGCGCGGCACATCGATAAACGTGAAATTACGAAATTTCAAACATATGAAATTTTAAACATAAAAAATCAATTTTCGCGATTTCAAAGGTCGTAACTAAGATGGTTGCGTGTTTAAATATCGTTACTATAAATACATTTAATTCAACGCGAGTATATAGAAATTATGACGTGGAAAATTTGTTGGAATTACCCAACGTTGCGCGATTACCGTATTCAAAACTGTTGGAAAACGTGAGGTTGCCAACAATTGAGAATTTTTTTCCCATAGTCGAATTTCGATTAGAGTCAATTCGGCTGATATTATCAGGTAATTTAGAAGTTACTGACGAAAGTGACATCGTTAACTGGTGAATAAAAAAAAATACTAACTACTTTATATATAAACTTGATTACTTTGTGAAAAGCGCTTAAAAACTTTTTTAACAGACATTTCACGGGTTAATGGTGTTTTTTTTATACCTGATACCCCGGCGCGTTAACTCCGGCTTTTCGAAAGGTTTTAAAACATTACACGTAATAAAACAAGGGGTAAACGTGCCGCATCCTAAATGAGAATCGATTCCAAAAAAAATATCCCTTACGTGGAAAAAAAAAGGTAATTGTATAAATGTATTTACCATTTAAAACGAGAGTATTATACCGCAGAGGGAAAATAGTACTGAAATCAAAAGTATAGGAATGTTATCTATACTTGGCGCCGATTTTAACGTGTCAATTTTTAACCATTAAGTGTACCCGAGAAGCACTCAGCGTTTGGGAATTTGGAATCGATGTTGTAAAGAGAGGCACACCTATATAACTATTGTGATAGGTTTCGTTTTTGGACTATATTTCATTTTTAAACGCGCCATGGGGATAGTAAAAAGAGGATTTTTTATCCTTATCTTGAAATCGGTGTAATGGTGGTACCTTTTTACCTATGTAAAGCACTCAGGTGTGTATTGAAATTTTTCATTGTGTAGAAGGGCTACTTCCGGCGAGATAATTTCTTCGAAGAGGCTATTTTCAGCGTTCAGTATGGTTTAGTGAAAATTGAAGGCGTCGTTGAATCGAGCTTGATAAATTTAGGTCTTCCATCATTCGCGATATGTGCCATAAGTTTGTGTATGTTGTGCTAATTTTTCTTTTTTTTTTGCAGGTAAGCGATTGGTCTGAGAATTTGTAGATTTTGCGAATTTATTGTGGTTCTTGGTTCATATTTTGGATTTGGACAAGTATTAATCAAGCTGATTCGAAAATTGTTTCAAATGGTTCAGGGTAAGATAAGATACCAACAAATTAGTTTGAGATTTTTGAAAAAATATCAAGGCGAGGTCATGATTTACTTTTGAAATTGATGATTTTCTCAAAACGATTTTCCTGATTTCCGAAGTCGCATTTGAGGAAGTAATAAAATTTTCAGATAAGGTACTTAGGTGAAAATTTGAAATGAAATTTTATCTAAACGCCCGAAAAAAATTTTCTGAACCTCTTAACTACTTATTTATTTACTTTTTTCAAAAAATTGCAAGTGCTGTTACGTTTGCATGTAGAGAGAAAAGGTTGAAAGATGGTAGGGCAGAGGCAACATATTGAATTTTCACATTAAAAGAAAATTGACTTTGAAAATTGGGCTTTAGCCCCGAATATACCGGATTTTTGAAAAAAAATGCAAATGTACAACTCCAAACGTACCAGAATTTCAACCCTGAATTTACCACTCCCAAACAACCAACACGTGGGTAATTGGGTACTTGCTTTCTTGGGATACGTTCGAAGATTCATGTGCGGAAGTATCAAAAAATAGTGTACTGTATAAATTATAGTTCTTCTCTTCCAAAACAAAAACCAACGTAACTAAATTAGCTGCATATGAGAAGGTTGAAGTAACCAGTATACCATCGGAGGCCCTGTGGCGCAGCGGTAACGCACCCAATTTATTAGATGCAACCGTAAATTGATAATCCCAGGTTCGAATCCTGGTGGGGTCACATTTTCTTCTATTTTCTAGGTTCATCACATCCAACTTTTCAAATTTTCTTCGTGATTTCTACTAAATTTTTCTTGGTTTTGAAAAGCACATAATTTCGAAATTGAAAAAAAGCAAATGCAATCGAACTGAAGCGTTTTTCAAACCTTTTTTGTTGGGAGTTATGTGCGAAAAAGTTTGTTTTTTGTCTCAAAGATACGAAAGCGTTGGTTCGGTCTACTGACGTGACGGAATCAACTACGTATAAGAACATTCATGTAGTATTGTTACATAGTAGGCCCTGTGGCGCAGCGGTAACGCAATCTTTGGATCTAAATCGATACTTGATTACCCAGGTTCGAGTCCTGGCGGGGCCACATTTTTTTTCTTCAATTTTCTGTAAGTAGGTTTATCAGTTTTCGCTTCTCAAGTTTCCTTCGTTATTTTCAGCAAATTTCAATTTTTTTTAGCGTTAAAAAATAATTTAAAAGTTGAAAAATAGCTTTTTCTTTTGACCTTTAATATTTGTTCATAATTCTTAACAATTTTTTTTAATTTGAAAAATAATTTAAAAATTAAAAAATAGCTTTATCTAAATTTGACCTTGGATATTGGTTTATTTTACGATATAGCTGTCCTTGTTGATCTATTTTTTTATATGAGTTTCTTTTATCTGCAGATTTTCTGAGACGCTCATTTTTTCACTGTTAACATAAAAGCGCATTTGAGGGTTGGGAGCAGGGTCCCTAGTAGATTTATATGCAAATACAACTACGATAATGGGTTTTTTAAATTTTGAATGAAAAAAACAATCTTGAAAATCATCTATTTATAGGATTTCGTTATAAAATTCAGAGTAAAAGTTTATTTTTGTCTTAGCTGGAAATATCAACTCAAATCGTGGTTTCCGACTTTCATTACGTTAAACAACGAAACCACTGTTTATGGAAAGAAATTACAAAATTTATTAAATCTGGAGATGGAAGAAACTCATATAGAAAAATAGATCAACAAGAACAGCTATATCGTAAAATAAACCAATATCCAAAGTCAAATCTAGATAAAGCTATTTTTTAATTTTTAAATTATTTTTCAACGATAAAAGAAATTGAAATTTGCTGAAAATCACGAAGGAAACTTGAGAAGCGAAAACTGATAAACTACTTACAGAAAATTGAGGAAAAAAAATGTGGTCCCGCCAGGATTCGAACCTGGGTATATCAATCTAAAGATTTGATTTTCTAATTGATTGCGTTACCGCTGCGCCACAGGACCTACGACTTATGAGGCGCTACGTGGATGTTCCTATACGTAGCTGATTCCGTCACGTCGGTCAACCGAACCAAAACTTACATAATCCTTGAGGCAAAAAACAATAGTCAGGGAGCCCACTTGGTGAAAGTGACTTGAAAGGGTTGAAATTTGGGACCTGTCCCAAAAGTTGGTGTAAATAGCCCCCTTTTCAGAAACACCAGTCTGCCGATCCGCCGTCGCTGCTTTTGAGCACAGCGAAAACTCAAACTTTGGAGCTTTTGGTGAACTTTTCACTGAAAAGGTTGATGGTTGAAAATGGTGCCTTCTTATAGGATTTTTCACGCTGAATCCGAATATGCTGGTCTGGCAACCCCTAAATGCTGCCTAAGGGGTGCTAGACGAAAGATGCGTCATTTGGTTCCGCGAAACTGAATGTAGCGGTTATGACGCGTATTTTGTGACAATTTACGTTAATATGACTTGCGCGGAACCATCTTTTCACCCTTGTCGCTTCGCGACAAATTGAGCTAGGAAAATTTTGAAAGCATCTTTGGAAAGGAAATTTCGTGTACTTTCTCCCTGGCATAATTATTTTTTTTTATAAAAAAGTTTTTATGGCAACAGTTTGGCTTTGAACGTAAACGTGGCACAAAAATATTTGTTTTTTCAAAATTTTTCCCCTTTACCTCAGTCTGACGCCTCTTGCTTTAACTTTGTGGTAACTTTAGGGTTACGAGTCCGGTATATTCGGATTCAGGGTGAAAAATCCTACTAATTGGCGCCGGTTTTAGCCACCTACTCAACTTTTACTCAGATTTACCCTCAAAAATACACGATTTTTCGTGTTTTTACCCCTTTAACCCCGTCTGGCACCCCTTAGGCAGCGCTTGGGGGTTGCCAGATCGGCATATTCGGATTCAGTGTGAAAAATCCTATAAGATGGCACCATCTTTAGCCATCAACCTTTTTAGTGAAAAGTTCACCAAAAGCTCCAAAGTTTGAGCTTTCGCTGTGCTCAAAAGCAGCAACGACGGGTCGGCAGACTGGTGTTTCTGAAAAGGGGGCTATATACACCAACTTTTGGGACAGGTCCCAAATTTCAACCCTTTTAAGCCACTTTCACCAGGTGGATTTCCTGATTACAAGCTTTTTCGCACACAATTCCTAACAAAAAAGGTTTAAAAAACACCTCAGTTCGATCGTACTTGCTATTTTTCAATTTCGAAATTATTTCGGTATTATAGTAAAACGAACACGGACACGGGTATTGAATAGCTTATTGTTTTTATATTATTAAAAAGCCTTATCGATTGCATCGTGTCTGTGGCATTCGGTAGTCACGTGTCTGTATGTTTGCATGTCGCACGATTTCGCAATAGGAAAAAATACCCGGTTGGTAGTACTGTTGCGAAAAATACTCATTTTACGGTGAACTTTTGAATCTTGACGTTGATTATTAATTATGGAAAAATCATTGTCCCATAAAAGGAGTTTCGGCAATGGCCACTCGAAATGGACATCATGAATGGAGAATATAACTGACGAGGTGTCGTACAAACTCACGAAGTACTTCTTAGATACTTGTAGAATTCGGAGATAAAAGAGAATCTCGTTTTTTTTTGCGAAAGTTGTTTTCATAGAGTTGTTTTGTGTCGAAAATGTTCTCATTATTGATGGTATATGCCTGGAAAATTTGACGTTAGTGTTGCACTATTTTTTTGTGAGGTGTGTATTTTTCAATTGAAGACATATTTTTAATGAATTTATTCAGTACATTTCCGAAAAAAAATACATTTTGTGTTTTGATGGTTGGAAATTTGGATAAGGTATGATTTTTGGATCTCATTCCTGCACCAAAAAAATTGAAATCTTTTTATTTATCAACTAAAACGTGTAAAGGGAACATTTTATGCAGATGTGAATTCCCAACTTTTTCGCAATTTACCTAATCGGCCCATTCCCTCTCTGGTGATGGTCCTAAAACAGCCAAAAATGAACAAAATTGAAGATATTGATCTACGCATAGTTGAAAATTACCCTGTTTTGAAAATGAGATTAAAAAACAAAACATTCCTTGAATTGACGATTTAAATTATTATTACTCATGAAAATCTCCATTTTGACAACCAAGCTTGGCAAATTAAACCACGGAACTGCCCATCTTTGAAAATGATTCATTCCCGTAGATTAATTTCTTGCTTGTTTTTACAGCTCTCATAGATCAATGGTAGTAAGTTACTTTCTCCTTTTCGCAAAACGTTATAAAATTTTGCCTATTTACGCTTAGCCCCCGCATTGAAATCGTGACAAAAAGGTCGTTTCGAGAAGGGCGTCTTTCGAGGTTTTGGCGAGTGCATTAACAAATAAAAATGTAAATTTTCTTTGTCGTAAATGTCGCTTCGTTGTAAAATTCTACTCGGCGGTTTTTTGGGCATCGAAAGGAATCACGTCGTGTTTTATTACTATTATTGACCGATTTTATTTCAAGGAATCCTTTTATGGAAGAATTTGGAAAGCGTTTGGAAATAATTTAGTCGTTTGGAGTACTCGAAAATGACATTCGAAGTAACAGAGTCGCCTCGAGAAACGCACGAAAAAAATTACATTTCGTTAGCCTTTGAAACATCGAATACGATTTGAAATTGAATAGGAGCACGATTCGTGAAAACTAATTGGCCACTCGTAAATATTCGTAAGCTCGAACATGCGAGAATTTGTCGCGTTAATGTAGCGTGGATTTCTTTTGAGGTTGCGAAATATTCAAATGAGGTAGCTTTAGGGTGATTTCGCACCATATAGAGGCACGTTTCATCGCGGAATTTTTTTTTTCACTTTTACGACATTCGGATTGATGTTTGGAGGTTGGAGGTGTTCGAAAGATCCTATGCAGATTTTAAGGGCTCTTTTAAGAAAACCACGAATGTGGTCGACGTGTAGGTGACAAGTACCCAGGTTAAT
>QBDW01001288.1:0-10471 GCA_003261595.1 Maconellicoccus hirsutus
TTTTGAATGTTGATAACGTCAAAGTAAATAAATTCGCGAAAGACATTCGATATTTTCCCAGATTTTCGTATTCACTTGTTTAAATATTGCGGTGATTTCATTATCGTTCTTTGGAAAATGATTGACGTGAAATACGTGAAAAATATGTGTATATATCTACCAGAAAAAAGACTATTTTTTTGCATTTCAATATTCGTTCAAAGTGTGCAACGTTTTGGTTGGTGAAAAATTGAAAGCGATGTACTTTAAATCAGTTTCAGTGTTTTTGTGTTTTTTGGTAGTTTTATTATATCCAGCAAATGCCTTGAAGAAAAAAGATTTCTTGAAATTTCAAGGGTATTTTGTTAAATTTATCTCAATTCGAGCGAAAACCTCGGGCGCGTTAATAATTTATTTTCTTTATTAAACTTTTCATAGAACTCCGTTTTGCTCGTCGGGATCAGCTTTTTTGGTGAATATCTGCGTTAACGCGGCAGTCAAAATTGGTGTATCTTACAACAGTGATATGATACCACCGAATATATCGTGCATAACAAAAGATGTTTGTTTCCAAAAAAAAAGTTCAGGGGGCTGTAAAGAAGAGGATAAGGTTTTACTTTTGATGTGTCCGTATCCGGATGCCGGTTATAAATGCATTTCGAAGGGTCTTAATCCTGCTGATGTTTATTATCATGATTACGACGGAACATATTGTTATCCTAATCAAAATGTGGTAGGTGTAATGTCGTAATTACGAGTTTATTTCATTTTTAAATTTTATTTTTCTGCTAAAATCGTCTTGGAATTATTTTTTTAAGTTTACGAAAAAATTTAAAAAATTGATGCTGTTTTTAATTGAAATTTTTCTAGTTTTATTCTTTATTAAATTGCTTTATTATTTTATCGTGATATGTAGTATTTGAAGTGTTTGGTTGTGATTTTATTCACATCTTTATCACATTAATTTACCATTAATATTTGTTATATGTAACAATACTAAATAGAAATTATTTGATTTCATTTTGTTTTTTTTTGTTTTTTTTTACGATTATTTAATTGGTAATTGTATTTTTAACTGTGGATTTATGTATAGAAGTATCTTGAAATTTCCAAAAAAAAATTTAATCATAATTTGGGCTCGGGTTTTATTATAGTCCAAGAGCCCAGCTAGTAAATAAACATTACTTGAAAGAGCTGAAATTTGGGATCTGGCCCAAAAGTTAATGTATATAGACCTTTTCTCAGAAACACTAGTCTGCTAATCCGCCGTTGCTGTTTTTAAGTACAGCAAAAGCTCAAAGTTTGGAGCTTTTGGTGAACTTTTCACTAAAAAGGTTGAAAGTTAAAAATGGTGCCATCTTATAGGATTTTCCCCTCTGAATCCGAATATACTGGTCTGCCAACCCCTAGGTGCTGCCTAAGGGTTGCCAGACGAGGTTAAAGGGATAAAAACACGAAAGATCGCGTGTTTTCGGGGGTAAATTCGAATAGAAGTGGGGTTGAGGGTTGAAATTGGTGTCATTTTGTGGAATTTTTCACACTGAATCCGAATATGCTGGTGCTTTTAAAGTTTTCCTGGCTCAGTTTGTCGGATGCGTCATCAGGACATCGAAAAACTCCCAAAACCAAATGTTCACCTGCTACAGTTCATTTTTCGGTTTATGGCGAATTTTCAAAATTTTTTTAAATAACCATATTTGAGAAAGTTGACAGTCGATAATGACGCAATAGTTGATAAGAGATGAAAAAAATTCGCAATGCAAAAATTTTTGCTTCGTCAAAAGTAAATAAAAATGCCGAGTAGGGTCAAAATTTCAAGTCCCCTAACCCAATTTACCAAATTTTGACAAATTTTTGAATCGCCAGAAAAGACTAAACAACACGATTGACGAAAAATGCTAACCTCATTAATTCTAAATTTTTTCAAAACTATGGGGATCGATTTAGTATGCTGAGGATGGATTATGCTTAAATTTGTAGCTGCTGAAGTTCACTTTTCTACGAGTTACGGTGATTTTTCTGATTACAGTTCATACATCAGGAAACTATGGTTGTTTTTCAAAATTTCAAAAATTCGCTAAAAATCGAAAAATGAACTTTTGCAGATCGTTCATTTTTGTAAATTTTTTTTGGTCCAGATTTACCTTACCTAAAGTTTTATGGAAAGTTTGAAAATAGATTTTTCTGGAGTAAGATTGAATAAAAAAATCAAAAATAAATTATTTTGGATACCTTCATCATTACTCAAATTTTGTTTTTCAAGTTACTGTATTTCATTTTTAAATTTTTGACAAAAAGTATGAAGGTCAAACTGTGAAAAAATGTTTTCTCAATTTAATTTTAATGAATTTCTTATGAATAACAATCGAAAAATTTTTTCCTCGAAAATATCGAAAAGCATTGTTACAATTTTTTGATATATTATTTTTCGTAAAATAAATTCAAGTTGATAAAAGTGGCAACACTGATTCTTCCATAAAATGAAAATAAGTTTGATTCGCTGAAATTTTCTAATTTTCACAATTTTGGAAATTTTTTGAATGTCATAACTTCGTATAAAAAATGACAGGGAACTAAACTTTGCTTCATTCATTATTTATTGATCTCCACAATTCGCACAAATGTAAGATAAATGGAAAAATAAAAGAACCCATCATGTAATTTTGCACTGATATGATGTAGAATAACTAAATGATTTATGGTAATGCCTTCAGTTTGAATTTTTCTCATATTTTTTAATTTCTTATGATTCATTTTTTTTAGAAAGAACTTACGAATATTTGAAGTGAGTACAACAAATGTAGTTTTTGAGCTTAAAACCAACTTCAACTGTATCAATTGTAATACAAATATAAAGCTAATGTGATTCTGATCTTTATTCAAGAACGAGTCGATCGAATTTCTTCAAATTCTCAATATGGTTTCATCTTGGAAGAATTTAACGAATAAAATTTTGCGATTTTGATTTATCCATAAGTCTAGTCTAAGTTTTCGAAAAACGATTGACAAAGTAAGTTCTAAGCAGTTTTCGAATTGTGTGATTATGCAATTTCCCCGCATGTACGATAGATCTTTGCGTAAATTGTTCGCTAGTCTTACTCCAAGGTGATATTTTGAGCCTTCTTTGATCCCCCACACTTCATTTTTTTCCCTTATTTCTTCTCGCGTAATAACAAAATAACCTTTTCGAAAATTTTTCTCGTTAAAATAGATGTTTACGATCGCTTTTCTATTCAAGAGATTTCTTTCATCACGAATTTTTCAAGTTGTTTACCAAAATGAAAATCGTTATAACGCAAGTGTATCTAACACGCCGAAGTAAACAATAAAACACGTTAAAGAAATTTGAAATTTTCTCTGATTTTCTGCGGTTTTCACTTGTTTAAACATTTTCGAGGTTTTTCGCGTGCAAGGAAATTGTGTCAACAAAATAAGTAAATTTTGTATAAAACATCGAGAAAGGCTGTTAGACTTCTATTACTCTTATAATTTGTGCTACGTGTGGTGTTTTCGTTTCGAGAAAATTATTCCAACATGGTGTACTTCAAATGGGTTGCTGTGATCGTGTGCTTTTCTACGTTACTTTATCAAACGAACGGTTTGCAGAAAAAGAAATTTTCGCAATTTCGAGGGTATGTTTCAAAACTCATTTCGATTTGATAGAAGTCTTCCTCGAAGATAATTTTTTAATTAAAATTTTCACAGCCTTGAGTTTTGCACATCGCACGTGAATTTCCTTGCTAATGTCTGTATCAACGCGAGAGCCAATCGTAACCAGTCCTACGATGCATCGTTGATACCTGCGGATATATCGTGCGAATGGAAGAATATTTGTTTTACCTTAAGTGATGATGGTGAGAAATGTGTAGAAGAGCAGAATGCTTTCGTACTCGTGTGTCCTTATCCTGGAAACGTAAGTGAATGCGTTTCTATTGGTAAGAATCCTAATGACGTTTATGTATATAATTATGATGGATCATACTGTTATCCTCATCAAAATGTGCAAAATGTATTCAAATGAAAGGATAGCAAGATTTAATTTTTTTTCACTTTTTTGGATTTTTTGTAGTTTAGAAATTTGTGAATCATTTTCATTCAATAATGATTATGAATTATATTGTATTTTTAAAGAGATATTTCAGTGTAAAATTTTTTCATATTTTCCTATTTTATTAAATTTAGCTTACCTGCATAAAATGAGTGGGGAAAAAAGTCCAATTTAATAACTACGATAAATCGGCCCCTGACGCTGATTTTTGTTTCAGCGGTAAAAACCGGTAAAGATGAATGAAAAAAATTCATTTCCTGCTTCTTATCGCTCCTGGGGGAGGTAGAGCTCCACTGTAACTTTAGCGTAAATATCTGTCTTTACGAGTTTCCGAGCGAGTGACTTGGGGTTTTGGTAACATGTGGAGATAGTTTACTTGAATATCATTTTTTTTTCTGATTTTTTATATCAAAATAGGGC
This sequence comes from Maconellicoccus hirsutus, assembly GCA_003261595.1. NCBI lineage: Eukaryota > Metazoa > Arthropoda > Insecta > Hemiptera > Pseudococcidae > Maconellicoccus > Maconellicoccus hirsutus. Next base: position 4,448 of record QBDW01001288.1, read on the forward strand.
TAAATCGAAGCATTATGATTTTTTCGTTAAAGAATTTTTTTTTAATACTTAAACGATTAATTAGAAGAAAAAATTTCAAATACAATTTGTCGAAAAAATCGATAATATTCGCGTAAAAAAAATAATAAGAAATCGCAAAACACGCCCGTGGAGTTGATACCGGCCGCCGTGTACCAGCGGAAGATGCACTTTACGCGCCGTAAGTCCGTTTTCTTGAGCTAACTCGGTGGTAACGCGTAAGCGTACATCTTCCGCTAGTACGCAGTGGCCGTTATCAACTCAACGAGCGTACGTGTATTTTGCTATTTCTTTTGATATTTTCTTATTACGCGAGAACTATCGATTTTTTTCGACGCGTAGCATATCGAGTTTTTTCTTCTGATTAATCTTTTAAACGCGTTAAGAAATATTTCAAAAAAAATTATTCTTCGATTTAGCCTTAGAAATTACCCTTACAGGTGGTTTTTGGGAGGTTTTAGTACGTAGTCAAGTTTCAAAAATTCCGATTTTGTGTTTTTAGTGTCACCGGGGGGGGGGGCTTGTGGTGTTAAAATGAGTTTAAGATAAAATTTATCAAGACTAAAAATGTTCCTCATTGAATTTTCGACAAGTTATCATATCAATATCATTCAGGTGGAGTTGACGAGACAAATGCTGATGAACTTGATCGTACAACTTTATTGAGTTATTTTTCGTCGTTTCGAGGTTTTGACGACGAAATCGTGAAAAAACGAATTTATGATAATTTTTGTAATAACTAAAAATGTTGCTAATAAAATTTTCAATAAATTATGTCATTTAAGTTATTCACGCTGAATTCACTGGTAACGTGAAAAACGCTGATGAACTGTGGGTTGCATAGCTGTATGTGAATGTGATCCACGTACGAGTGGTAACCAAATGCAGGTGCTAAATGAAGAAATTTTTCTTCAATCGAATTTTTCAAGTTGTTTACTCTTGATGTTACTTCTACAAACGAGTCAAAATAAATAGGTAAATTTACACAAAAAATCGAATTTTTCTCACATTTTCAACGATTTTTACCTGTTTAAACATTTTTGAGTTTCGCCTGCTGGGAAACGGTTCAAAAAAATGTAAAAAAAATTATATAAAACTTCGAATTGTGCTACATGTAATTCCTTTCGAGAAAATAATTCGAGAACGCGATGTATTCGAAATGGCTTGCAATTGTAGCCTATGCTTTTCAACTTTTCTATATCAAACGAACAGTTTGCAGAAAGAAAAATTCTTGGATTTTCAAGGGTATGTTTTCTCATTTTGTAGTGAAGAAAGCATTAGATGATTTTATTCGTTTGAAATTTTCGCAGCCTTAATTTTTGCGAATCACAGTCGAATTTTTTTATTAACGTTTGCTTAATTGTGAAAGCTAAGATTAATCAACCTTACGATACATCGTTGATACCTGCGGATATATCGTGCGAATAGCAAGATATTTTGTTTTATTCCTGATGAAGCTACTAATGGATGTTTAGAAAAGGAGCATGTTTTTCTTCTTGTGTGTCTTTATCCGAACAACGTAAAAGAGTGCGTTTCTAAAGGTAAAAATCGTAACGATGTTTATGTGCATAATCACGATGGAACGTACTGTTATCCTGTTCAAAATGTAAAAAATGTATTTAGTTAAGAAGGTAGTCAAAAGCTAAGATAACCTTGGCTCACAGACATTAGGAGGGACTAAGGTAAAATACAATTTTCCAATAAAATTAAGCAATTGAAGAGTGCGTTAACATTTTTATTTCATGACAAAAATAAATAACATTTCATAGTATTTATAAAAGTACTTTGAGAAACATCATTAAAACGGAAATAATTGATAACTTATAAAATTAAAACCTCCTTAAAAATATCTATACTCAAGTGGTCAAGTCGGGGCTAGTGTCACAATTTTTTCAAGGAGAAAACGATGTTCAAATTTTTCGAATTGAAAATAAAACATGGAAAAATTCCCACAACGAAACGAAGGAAAAATATAACTCATTTTTTGAAATACTGGAAGAATTTTTTTCAAATTTTCCGATATTGGAAGGCTCTTTTTCACTAGGGACGTCCATGGTTTACAATTTCATTAATTTTCAATTTTTTTTTTAATTTCTTGAATTAATTGGAAAAGTCTAGAAATTTATGAATTATTTTTATTTTATAGGAATTTACAATTTAAATATTTTATCGTTTTTCTTAAAGAGATTTTTTGGTGTGAAATTTTTTCTTTTCCTATTTTATTATATTTATTTTTCAATCTGTAAGAAATAAGTTGAAAAAAATAAATATGTGAAAATGAACAGCGTTCTTAACCTATACAAGTTGAATATGTTTTGTTTTTAATTATTTTCAGTATTTATAATTTATGCATTAAGTTATTCGTTAACTATTCAAATTTTAACATTAATTTAAAATTTATTTTATGGACATTTAGCTTGGTTTTTTTTTGAATTTCCCTTTAATATACTTATTCTCTAAGACTCTTTTCTGAAAAAAGTTTTGCAATGAAACGCGCTGACAATTATTTCCCGTACACGTTTTATCAGAAAACTTGAAAAATAACGAAACCGTGCGAATTCGTCGTCGATGTGAAGTTGTGAAAAATATTCCGAAATATTGAACGCGTTTGTGTTCTCACTTGTTTAAATATCACGTTGATTTATCGCACGTTGGGAAAGTGTGATAGTGAGGTAAATAAAGATCTACAAGATGTCATGGCTTTAAAAGAGCAGTGTCTTTGTAGTATTCGCACAAACTCCGAATTAAAAGGTGTATTTACCACAAGACAGTTTTTCGAACGCGATGTACTCGTATTTTAAATGGATATTCGTAATTGTGTGTTTGTCGATACTCTGCCCAGCGGAAAGCTTAAAAAAAAAAGAATACTTGGACTTTAAAGGGTATTAAAAATTATTTCAATTCGTACAAAATCGTGGAATTTATTTGGTAATTTTATGTAATGAAATTTTCGTAGGAAAGATTTTTGCGCATCTGCGGCTGCTTTTCTTTCTTCGGTCTGTCTAAACGCAAGAGATAAACTTGGGAAAGCCTACGATGCGTCGCTGATCCCTGCGGATATATCCTGCGAATCGAAAGATATCTGTTTTAGTAAACCCTTATTAGGGAATGGGTGTAATGAACAAGTCAGTGATTTCGTTCTTGTGTGTCCGTATCCGGGAAACAGTCGGAAATGCGTTTCCAAAGGTAGGGAAGTCAACGATGTTTATTATCATGATTTTGATGGAAGATATTGTTTGCCAGTTCAAAACATAAAAGGCGTGTTTGGTTAATAATTCATTTTATTATTTGGTGTTTTTCTTGCTTGTGGTTACAGTAATTAATAATTTTGTTTTAATTTTTGACATCTTGTGTTAATTAGAATTATTTATTTTCTTCCATGTTATATGATTTGTTTTCCATTTTTTATGAAATCATTTCTGGATTAAGTATGATGAATGGGAGTGAGAGGAGAAGGGGGCGAATTAAGGCCATCTTGATTTTTTTTTTTTTTTTTTTTGAAATTTAACGTCACAAGGTTATATGTATACATAAAGTGACTTAAAAAATATATATATTTTTTTTTAAAGTAAATTGTTATTTAAAAATTAAATTAGATTATCGTAAGGTCTCCAAGCGATTATTTTGATTTTTTTTCTCTTATCATCACCTCACCTATTTCGTATATCCCCCCCCCATTATAATGTGCGATTTTTTAAGTTTTCTGTATTCGATAATCCTCTTCCCTTTAGTTGTACTTTTCAAAGGGGTATTTTAGTTGAGAAATTTTTTCATATTTTTCAAAAACATATTTATAAAATTTACTTTGAAATCTTTATAAAATAATTCATCAAGTATTTTATTTGTACGGTAAATTAAATAATTCGTATTCTAGAATTTGTGTGGAATTATCTTTTGTTGGGTTTTTTTGCACATTTTCAGTATTTATTTTTTACGTAATAAAGTTATTTATCAACTATTCACGGTTTAACGTTGATTACAATAAGTTCTATTACAACGACGCATGTTCTGATCTCATCCCAACTTTGCAAACGGACACAAAACTGTTCCAAGTTGGTTAAAATTCCCAGAAGGCGGTAAATCTATTCAAATATTGTGATAACTGTGATAAATAAAATATCAAAAGTCCTCGTTGATTTGACCTCTGTGTTGAAATTGCAAAAAACTACCATAATGTTGTTAAAGTAGTTTGGAATCGATTAAAATTTGCTTAAAATTGCTTAGAATTGTCAAAATGTTGTTAAAATTGTTCAAAGAGGTTCAATATATGCTCAAAATTGTATAAAAACTGTGGGAATTTTGTTAAAATAGTTCAAATTGAATCAAAATTTGTTCCAAATTGCTTAAATTTACACAAAATTGTCAAAATGTTGTTGAAACTATTTAAAGATATTCAGTATTTGCTCGAAATTGCACAAAAGTTGTGCAAAACAACGAAATAAATGAAAAATTTGGTTTAAATTGCTTTAAATTACGTAAAATTGTTAATATGTTGTTAAGATTGTTTCATGTTTGCTCAAAAGTACATAAAAACAGTTAAAATGTTATTAAAATAGCCTAAAATCAATCAAAATTAGTTTAAAAGTGATTAAAATTATACAAAATTGTCAGAATGTTGTTAAAATTGTTTAAAGTTTTATGCAAATATTGAACAACTTCAACTACATTTTAACAATTTTGTGTTATTTTAAACATTTTTAAACTAATTTTGATCGATTTTATGCTGTTTTAACAACATATTAACTGTTTTTATGCAATTTTATGCAAATATTGAACAACTTCAAGTAGTTTGTTGAGCAGCTTTAAACAATTTTAACCACATTTTGACAGTTCTGCACGATTTGAAGCTAATTTAACATCATTTTGACTATTTTGTGAAGTTTTAGACAAAAAAATGTTGAATCACTTTATGCAGTTTTAACCACATTTTGCCATTTTTTTTATCATTTTAAGCTCTTTTAAACAAATTTTGGTGGATTTTAATTTATTTTAACAACATTTCAACTGTTCTTATGTAATTTTAAGCAAATACTGAACAACGTTAAGCAATTTTAACAACACTTTGACAAGTTTGCCCTATTTTAAACAAATTTTGATCGATTCTGAACAATTTTAACATGTGATATTTTTTTCACATGTTTTCAGAGACGTTGGTTACAGCATGTGCTCGCCTACGTTTTTACGTACTTTCTTAAAATTATCTGTCAAAATGAACATCGTTTTGAGTTGTTGAACGAGCCTAAGTTTCTTTCGCAGATTTTCAGCAATATTCACCTGTTTAAATATTTCCTTGTTTATCACACGTTGGGAAAAAGTGATATCGAAGTGTGCACAGAATCACAAGTGGTTCGAGGAAAAAACGTTTTTTTGTATTGTTCTTATAGACCCTAAATCCAGTCGTATTTTGTATTTACCTCGAAAGATGTGTTTTAAATTGATTGTAGTCGTGTGTTTCTCGTCTTTACTTTATTCAGCTAACTGCTTAAATAAGGCGGAGTTCTTGGAATTTAAAGGGCATTTATCAAATTAATTTGTATTTTGAAACTATAACTTATGTGATTCCTTTTAGTAATTTTTTGGAATTGAAATTTTCATAGAAATGATTTTTGCGAATCGGCTGGTGCATTTCTTTCTTCGATTTGTACAAACGCAAGAATAAAACTTGGCAAAAGTTACGATGCGTCGCTGATCCCTGCGAATATATCCTGCGAATCGCAAGATATCTGTTTTAGTAAACCCTTATTCGGGAATGGGTGTAATGAACAAGTCAGTGATTTCGTTCTTGTGTGTCTGTATCCGGGAAACAGTCGGAAATGCATTTCCAAAGGTAGGGAAGCTCGGGATGTTTATTATTTTAATTTTGACGGAAGGTATTGTACTCCTGTTCAAAATATTAAAGATATGTTCTTAGAACCACAATAAAAATTTCTGTGTTAACGAAATAAATTAGTCAAGTTATTTAAATGATTTTTATCATTTTTTGTATTTTTTTATTTTAATTTTTAT